>CAWYPQ010000523.1:0-146453 GCA_963965965.1 Trididemnum nubilum | reverse complement strand
ATGCATGTTTACTGGGAAAAGCAACTCATAAATATTTGGATGTTGTCAAGCGGTGTCCTGAAAAATGCCGGTACTGCAAATGCCGGTACTGGAAAATGCCAGTACTGGAAAATGCCGGTACTAGAAATTGGCGGTACTGGAAAATGCCGGTACTGGAAAATGCCAGTACTCGAAAATGACGGTACTGGAAATCGCCAGTACTGAAAATGCCGGTACTGGAATATGACAGTACTGGAAAATGACAGTACTGGAAAATGCCGATATTGGAAAATGCCGGTACTGGAAAATGCCGGTACTGGAATATGCGGTACCGGAAAATGCCGGTACTCGAAAATGACGGTACTGGAAATTGCCAGTACTGAAAATGCCGGTACTGGAATGTGACAGTACTGGAAAATGACAGTACTGGAAAATGCCGATATTGGAAAATGCCGGTACTGGAAAATGCCGGTACTGAAAATGCCGGTACTGGAAAATGCCGGTACTGAAAATGCCGGTACTGGAAAATGCCGGTACTGAAAATGCCGGTACTGGAAAATGCCAGTACTGGAAAATGCCGGTACTGGAAAATGACAGTACTGCAGTGTTGCCAATGCAAAAATTTTCATTGTTCAGATTGTGGTACCTGGTAGTAGGCTAATATAGGACATCTACTTACTAAAAATTTGTAAAAAATTGAACATTATTTTGCCCTATAATCGGATGTGCCTTATGCATGGATAAGGTTATGACCTACTCTCTTTTTTTATCATATAATTTGGAATTATTGCAGCTTTGTTGAATTTTTATGTATTTTGTTTCATGTTTGGATTTTGTTTCATGTAAGTGTGCTTTATGTAGTCTGTTGAAGTAAGCATGATTTCTACTAGCCTATGAAAATGAAGCCATTATTGATAGCCTACTGCAAATATTTCAGAGCACCATATCAGCTATTGTCAGCTACAGACTACAACTTTTTGTTGTCAGCATGGCAGACTACCATATGTTATTTACAGCAGTTCTAATAGTTTACTATTTTTCAGACTAGGCTATAAGGCAAACCTAAACTGTAAATTACTTAAAATTTTTCCAAAAAAATTGAATTTCCTTCTTGTATAAACTACAGTAAATCAAGTTTTTTGATAGATTGCTTTAAATATGTACATCTCGAATATACTGCAAACTGCATATTTACTGTTTAAAATGAAATTTGCTATGCAGATGGCTTATAATCTGGTGTGGTAGGTTACTTGTCAGTAGTAGGCTACATCAGACATAAGTTCATGTTGCTGATAGTGGTGCCGGCATATAACTGTCATGCCCATGCATTTCGTTATGACAAAAAGACTAAGACACCAACTAACAAAATTTTTATCCTAATCAATATAGGCTAGTTCTGTATGCTACCCTAATCTCATCATCATCATTTTTATTTATTTACCAAGTGACGTCATATCACAAGAAAAAAACTGCAACTTCATCTAGGTCTATCAGCAAGGCATTAAAACATGCAATTTATGATGATAAAAACTTTAATGAGAAAAATGTTAACAAATTTAAGTACCAGTGGCAAATTTAAATATCACAAACACGAAACAATACCAATGGTAGCAGTAAATTTTATTAAATATGATACACCACAAATACAGTTAACATTAAAAACTAAAAAGACATGATAGCATACTGGGAAAGAGCAGAAGAAAAAAAATAGCCTGATACATACATGCTATCAATACTGTATACAAAATATTGCAGTAGCCCACACTCACAAAAAAATGTCAAAACATGGTGTTGAGTTAAAAAGTTATAATAGTTTACAGTATCTAGTTTAAAAGTAGGTCTATCTGATTGAAAAAGCAAAACAGTAAAAGTAGATACTGCTTGACTGCATGCAACTCAACCAGGCAAAAATTTATGTTGCACCGGCATGGCTGGGTATCTTTGCTGTTTCTAACCACATTTGTAGGCAACCGTGTATATTGTGGTCCTAACCTCTACTGAAATACAGATTGTAAGTTTGCTTACTCTTAGCCTACTATTTCCAGGCCTCCTACTCAGTGTACCTTTCAGCCTACCTCCAGATTTCAAATTTCTCTCAGTCCATTTCCAACACAGGCTGATTTTTTCACTGCAAGAATTTTTATAGCTTATTTCCATAATACACCAATTCACAGCCTACCAAAATATTGAATGGCAACACTCTAGTACTGGCATTTTCCAGTACCGGCATTTTCCAGTACCGCCAATTTCCAGTACCGGCATTTTCCAGTACCGACATTTTCCAGTACCGGCATTTTCAGTACCGGCATTTGCAGTACCGGCATTTTCCAGTACTGGCATTTTCCAGTAACGGCATTTTCAGTACCGGCATTTTCCAGTACCGTCATTTTCCAGTACCAGCATTTTCCAGTACCGGCAATTTCCAGTACTGGCATTTGCAGTATCGGCATTTTCCAGTACCGGCATTTTCACTACCGTCATTTTCCATCGACCCGTTCTCAAGCATAGGCGTAGCCAGGATTTTTGATTGGGGGGGGGGGGGCAAACCACAAATCACATGCAATGACGTCATCAAAATTTTTCGAAAATGGACCTTTTTGTGGGGCAAAGATATCGTAGAATGGAAGATCTGAAGCCGTAGCTTTATGGCACTTAACCAGAATTTTGATAAAGGGAGACGGCGAAAACTAACAGTGAAAAAGTGTAAATGTCTAACTTATGAGACGTGTTGAGAAAGCTAGTGTACTCAAACGTATCACAGACGGGGGTCTGAGGGCGGAGGCCCCAGCCGCCGGTGGCTATGGGGGTCTGGGGTAAAGCCCCCAGCTGCTGGGCGATTTTTGTAAGTTTTTGGAAAAAAAATGCTATTTAAATCTCATTGGATCACATTTTGCACGAGTTCAGAGCCATTTCAAACAACTAGAATTTTAACATTTCAAAGCCAGTCGAAAAAATTTAGTTGTTCAATCCTCCTTTTGCAATTAAATTCCAAAACATGTTTAGAATCTTGCATTATGGTGTAAATTTTTAATTGTAAGTGATTTGGTCCATGGAGGGGGAAGTAAGGCACATTGCCTTCTGCAATACTTTAGCAGTAAATAACAATTCGCTCGAAGATTTTCGGTAGAGATTTTTGTTTTGTCATGAAGTTTACCAGTTGTAGCAGTACATGTACGGCCAAAGGGCCCATGGCCCTTCGATTGAAATTCAGTAGTTTGTTCAATGAGCGATTTTCCTCAGAGCTATTTTTTTAAAAAATATTTTGTGCGTAAAAACTGGCAGGTGAGGTGAATCGTTATTGAAAAATGGTACAAACGCTTACTAAACATGTTATTTCCGGGCCGGATTTACATTGCACACGGCCGCTGGCACTTAGGGGATTTTTGCAACATCTTCCTGCCAAATATAAATGAAGACCAAAAAAAGCCCTACTATCTGAGGGCAGGGCCCTGGCACTGAGCCATATGGCAAATACGACGCTGGTTATTGTATTAAAGGCGGTGAATCATCCAGCCAATTCCAGTGGTTTACAATAGCTAAAATTAAACTATAATTTTTGATATTTTTTGTTTTAATTTTGGCACTGCGGTTGCAAAGATATTCAACAAATACAAAAAGATGTCCCCCCAAAAAAACTTTTTGGAAACTCTGAGTTTTGTTCTTCCCGCCAAAACCACAGTAGGCCTAATGGTTTAGAGAACTGTGGTAGGCCTAATAGTTTAGAGATAGTTTATTTCTAAATACTTTATTTCTTTATAGTTTAGGCCTAATTAGGCCTAACTATCTCTAAACTATTAGGCCTAATAGTTTAGAGATAGTTAGGCCTGATAGTTTAACAAGATTACAGTAGGCCTAATAGTATAGAGAACTGTGGTTTTGGCGGGAAGATCAAAACTCAGAGTTTCCAAAAACTTTTTTCGGGGAGACATCTTTTTGTATTTGTTGAATATCTTTGCAAACGCAGCCCCAAAATCAAAACAAAAAATATCAAAAATTATAGTTCAATTTTAGCTATTGTAAACCATCGGAATTGGCTGGATGATTCACCGCCTTTAAGCTCATAAAAAGCTTAGATGAGGGCCTGAGGTAGCCACTCTTAGTACAAAAACTCTTGATTTCACCCTGGTTATACGTTTAAATTGGTAGGAAAAAATTGATTTAAGGGGGTTCGGCGGGTCCCCTGGTCGTCAATATTATTTATTGTTAATTACTGTACGGTTGTACACGTGTACTAATTACGCAAAGATGCTAAAAGAAACTGAAAATGAAGAAACAAGGCTTTTTTGACAATTTTTTGTCGTTGGTGGCATTTTGATTAAGGGACAAGGCCCAGGGTTTCCTCAGCCACCCCCTGGCTATGCCAATGATTTTGAGACAAGGTCGCTCCCTAATAAGTTTTTTCATAAAAAAAAACATTTAAATCAAAATTAAAATAACTTTTTTCCAAAACGAGGAGGACTCTAGTCAAGTCACTTGACAGTTTTTTGAATCGTCCAGGAATTGCATGACATTATTATGACGTGGACATGTGGTTCTTATTATTATTGTTTACTTTTGTACGCTTAAAGGCGGTGAATCATCCAGCCAATTCCAGTGGTTTACAATAGCTAAAATTGAACTATAATTTTTGATATTTTTTGTTTTGATTTTGGGGCTGCGTTTGCAAAGACATTCAACAAATACAAAAACATGTCCCCCCCGAAAAAAGTTTTTGGAAACTCTGAGTTTTGATCTTCCCGCCAAAACCACAGTTCTCTAAACTATTAGGCCTACTGTAATCTTGTTAAACTATTTGGCCTAACTATCACTAAAGTATTAGGCCTAAAAGTTTAGAGATAATTAGGCCTAAACTATTTAGAAATAAACTATTTCTAAACTATTAGGCCTACCACAGTTTTCTAAACCATTAGGCCTACTGTGGTTTTGGCGCGAACATCAAAACTCAGAGTTTCCAAAAAGTTTTTTTCGGGGGACATCTTTTTGTGTTTGTTGAATATCTTTGCAAGCGCAGTCCCAAAGTTAAAACAAAACATATCAAAAAATTTAGCTCAATTTTAGCTATTGTAAACCACTGGAATTGACTGGATGATTCACTGCCTTTAAATCCTAAATTAAAAAAACTGCAATTCCGGACAAGGACAACATACTGGCTATGCTCTCTTTATATTTATAATTGGTAGTATTTCAATTGGGGGATTTGCATTAACGCCTGTGTCATAGCATTAAGTTTATAATAATATTAAACGAGGGCCTGGGTTTGCAACTTTTAGGTCAAAACTCTTAGATTTCCGACAGCTAGGGTTTGTATATAAATTGTTAAAAATTTGAAATAAGGGGCCCCTGGCCCGGAAACCTTCGTCGGCAGTCAGAGGCCCTGGGGCTCTCTGATCGTGAGTTAGGGGCCCCAGGACCCCCTGGTCGTTAGTTAGGGATTCTACACTGTAAATCAGATAGGTGGATTTTTCCACCCTTCGCAGGTGTTATATCGTTTTACACTCTAACACTAGGTTGGAAAAAAAACAACCACCTTAAAATAGGTGTAATGAAATCACACACCCTTCATTTTTTCCGGTATTGCTTTCTTGGGGGTGGAATAAAACTTTACACCCAAACAACAAAGGTGGAAATGCGAAATCAATCTACAATAAATTAAGTTTAGGGTGGATTTCGAAAAACACTCTTTTCATACCAAGGTGGATTTTGAAAAACACCACTTTTGTTTCCTAAAAGGTGTATTTTAAAATCTACTCTTTGGAATGTAAGGGTGTATTTCAGAACCTCTCCATACCAAAGGATGTATTTCGAAAAACACATATAGGCTACTTTTGTTTCTTAGGTGTATTTAAGAATCCACCTTTTAGTTGGTAGAGCTGTAGTTTAACATCCTCCTAGAGGCTTAGAAAAGAGACTTAGAGATTTAGACACTCAGAAAGAATGTAGGCTTGTTGTAAACAGTTAAGCTGTTAAAATACAGTGGAATCGGTTTAGATTCAAGTTGTGTGTTGTGATGTGGCTATATTTCATTTTGCTTACAATTCTTGTGTTGAGTTTCGAACTCGTGGTCTCTGCAAGCGCTCGGGTTGGTGAGATGTGATGCGCGCGGCACGTCTTGCTTGCCGCGGGACTTGCTGTGATTACGAGCTCGATCTCCGTTTCCTTTATTTTTGTACGTTGAGTGCAAAGTTTAATTTACATTTAATTTGCAATTTAAATACTTGGTTTTCAGTTAATAGATCTCAGTTGGTTTTTTTCCTTAGTTGTGGTTATAGGTGATCGATAAGAAGCACAGTTTTCAGTTCTAGTTTTAAGTTCTTCAAAGTAAACTAAGTCGATTAGCGATAGTGATAAGTTTGATTCGGCGATATAAGTTCTTCGAGGAAATAACAATCAAAAAGCTATATAAAAAGGTTACATATTAAAAGATTGTAATTTTTTCTGATTCTCTAAAGCTTGTAATGTTTCATACTAAATGAACGGTATTAAATGCTCCAAAATCATCATATGCAGTACATGTTACACTCCGGTATTTCAAATTAGCGATCAACGATTCTTTGCATAAATTAAAAAAATTGCAAATAAAGTCAGATGTTAGACTGCTATGAGACTATTCGATGTATTTTGGCGTGGTTTTAAAGATAAGCGTAATGAATTTTTATTTTTTGAAGTCTGTATGGTGAGTATAAATTTTAATCTATGTATAAAATAGATGTAATTATTTTTTATCGATTTTTATTTCGTGTAATGTTAGGTACATGATAGAGATGGTGCGGTGCACAAAATTCTTGTCCGCAAACTGCACCGCAACCTGCACAAAATTCTTGTCCGCAAACTGCACCGCACCGCTCAATTCTATCCGCATACCGCACTGCACCGCAAAAAGTTTGTGAATTTAATACACCGCACCGCAAATCCTACCGCAAGCCAAAATATAATGGTTAACAGTATTGCCTAACACCAATACTGTATCTTACTGCATGCAAAATTACAAACCAAACAGGTAGGCACCCCATGGTCCCCTGATGCTAGTTAAACAGTAGCTTCAGATAATGGTTTGGTCTAAACTGTTACCTAACTAAACAAGCCAATTAACCCAACCCTTGATGATAGGTCTCAGTTCAATTTTAACTAATAAAAAAATATCCCAATCATGAATCAAACTATGGACATTACCGGTATGTTTGGAATACTGAATATATTAGCACTTCCACTTTAGAAGTTCCAACTGCCAAAGTTTGATGGCTGCATTCATGCAAACAGTAGCACTGAAAGCACAGTCACATCTGACATTATTACTAGGCTTGCCAGAGTAAGTCATGGTCATGCTTGATATGGTAAGTTGCAATGTACTGCTCAAAGTTTCTAAAGCGTAAGGTAAAGAATTGTTATGCAAAAGTAGTTTTAACCATTCCATCTTATTTTTTGTAACCGATATCACATATGCTATGGGAATCCTAATAAGTATAGGCTAAACGAAAAAGGTGGTTTAACGTTAAGCACTTTGTGCTTTTGCACAATCAGTCAACGAGCATCGACGTGTTGAATTTGAACCATAATACAAGCAATTATTACTAACTATAATATCTATATCTATTGTTAATTTCAAATGGAGAGAAAAAGATACACTGACATCTCAATATGGCTCCTCTTGAAACAGTGAAATCTGAGACTACTTTATGCTGTACGGTACAGGAATAGGTTGGCGAGTGGGGTTGGGTGACTGATAGTAGGCTACCTACAATCTAGGCTAGGCTACCTACAATCTGATAGTAGGATGACTGATAGTAATGACTGATAGTAGGATACTAGGCTACCTACAATCACGCAAAAAAATTTCAAACTATCAATCTGAAATTCCAAACCCACTGCTCACACTACAATACTCTGGTACTGTAGATTCAAGCAGTCAATAAAATTTTGTCATGCTCTCAGTAGCCTACCACTACATACTAATGCTTCAATGATAAACTTTAATTTTCAATGTAATGGAACCTTCAGTTTTTAGAAATAGCCACTAGCCTGCTAGCCTTGGAACTGTGATACACTGGCATTTACGCAACAAACTCAACTTTACTAGGCTACACATCAAAAAGCTAAAGTAGACTTACCGTACCAGACTACTAGTACACAGTAGCCTAGTCCCTGAGTCATCAGTAAACAACTCTGTACTGGTATTTCATTAGGCCAACCAGTATCACATATGATACCTGTATCAGGCTACAATATTGGTACAAGTTGTGTACCGATACTTACAAGTAGTACCAGTAAGTAGGCCTATCGGTACCTGCTTACAGTTTGACTATTATTAATTGTCAAACTCTATGCAGGAACCGATATTTACTTCTTGTAAGTATAGACTTGAGCAAAATACTGTAAAAGTAATATCACCTTATCTGTTAGCGTCTGGTGTTACGCAGTATAGCCTATACCGGTGTGCAATGGCCTATGGTATTACCATAGGTACCGGTACAGAATTAACGACTAGGGCACCAGCCTATTCTGCCCAACTCAGATCTTACCAGTACAAGCTGCATTACTATTACCGGTAGGGCGTTAGACTGTAGATACGCTCGGTAGGCCTATGATTTGAAAGTTACACCTAGGCTATCGGTACACCATGGTACCTAACAGGCTACATTGAGACTGAGTTTAACAACTGAGATAGAGTGGCTGAGTCCTAACCTAATCCTAAGAAGTCGTCTCATCCTCCACGCTGCAGCTGCACTGCACTGCAAAACTACTGGAATTTTTTCACGCTGCGCAGCGCGGCGCTGTTGGTCTACCGCGTACGCTGCGCGGCTACCATCTCTAGTAGATGAGGTTACATCCAGGATTCTCGTTTGTAAATATTCTGCGTCAGAAATGTGTTTAAATTCTTATTAGTCTGTTTTATGGTCAGTTAGGCCACGGTATAGTTATCGCAGTACAACGTAGTGTATAGGTTTCGCCGGTAAGTTGCTAATTGCTAACGTTATTATTTTGCATATTTAGAAAGTCGCTATAATGCTTTAAGTGTATATCTATTAGTATGTAGTGATTTTAACCGTTCAAATAGAATCAGCTAGCACCCAGGAATTTGTTGGTGGTTTATGCAAGACCTGGATAGCTAGCTTACAATCTATTCTAATCTAATCATAACTTCATTTAAGACGCAACGAGGCAGGTAAGCTAGAATATTGGTTTATTTTTTAGCGTAGTCATGAGGTTGAGTACCTATGTAGCTATGGAAAGTGTGTTGGTTGTTTCAAGATAAAACTGAAAAGAATGCAGGTAAGCACCAGAAAAGCAAATGCTTACAGCTTGCAAATTTGAATCTATTGTAATAAATGCGATTAGGCCTATAAGCTAGCTCATCGATCTCAGTTAGATCAGCCTAGTTCTTGCAAAAGTAGCTTACCGGTAAAGGATAGACCAGTACCAATATGTTTGGGTAGGCCTACGACGGCATAGGGATAAAGTCTTAGTCTAATACATTCCACAACAACAAATAAAGCTTCATTTACCTACTTTGGCAATGAGGCGACAAGCTTTCTCGACACTAGCCTACACCAGCGTAGAACTTGACCTGTTGACTAGCCTATTTCCAAAGCAAAGCAGAAACTGAGAAAGTCAGTGTTGTTCAATTAGCACACTAATTCTCAATTAAAGCATTTATTTACCTTTACTTGTTTTTGGTAGTAGCCAAAGTGCTGCTGATGGGCTACATTTTCAGCAGCAAAATGCAAAATTTGGCCTAGACCTATTCCCAAAGGTTACTACTAATAACATTTCCAGTTCAATAATACAGATATAATCCAAAACTTTAACTGCAATGAAATCACTGTTAAATTTGAAAAAGCAAGTGCTTAGGCTTATTTAAACAAAGTGTCTTGGCATGCGGAACCCATGCATCTTTTTACATATCTGCCTTCAGAAAAATAACTTCACCATGAGTTTCAAGGGCGGGTTAGACCTATCTTTTGTTTTGACTTGTTGAGCGCAGGTGTTCCTCGTGCAAAGACACTTCCTTGTGTAAATGCTAGCATACACCACTATTCAGATTTTATTTGTTGGGAAGTTTAGGCTTACCTTGCTGTGTTTAATCCAGTTACCATGACGCTTTTTGGTGAAGTCATATCGGTATGCATAGGTGGGCACTAGTCCGTTAATCCGTTAACAACGAAGCTAACTTTTTCATTAACTCGTTAATCTTTTTAAAAGTTTTTTCATGTTAACAAACTAAATTAACTTCCGTTAAGTTCTGTTAATGGACTAAATTAACTTTTGTTAAGTTCTGTTAACTTCTGTTAAGGTTTTTAATTGTTAATGTCTTGTACCATTCATTCATCGTATCGGCACAAACCAGTTTGCACTAGCAGACTAGTTACACTTGTTGCGTATCAGCACAAGTTTTATGGAAGAGAGCGAAGAAAGATCTTTCTGCAGCAAATAATAAGCTGCGGGCTCATAGGTCTATTAATTATCACCGTTCACAATTTCTAAAGATTTTCTGATCGCAGCTTCGTTGGTGCATTTAAACTTACTTTTATCTTGAAATTAGATCAGACTGTAAAATGTAACTTCCAAAGCACAAAAAGACCCCCATAGCAATAAATATTTTCTTACAATCAGCTCAACAGTGTCTATACGTGTTCTAGAAGCAAGTGAATAAAAAGAAATGTAAATTACACGCAAAATGTTAACGAATTAACGGACTTCATTTACTTCCGTTAATTAAAGCTGATAATAACGGATTAACGTTATTGGAGGTGTAAGGTTTGTTAATGGACTAGTGATTAACAAAGCTAACGTTTTGCATTAATTTGCCCACCTATTTCGGTATGTGATGACATATTGAAAGCGTTAATTTGTATGTTGGTAAAAATACCAAAGATAAGTTAAACTAGCCCAGTGATTTTTTGTGTGTTTTAATTAACAGAAAATTTTTTTACTCAAACTTTAAGCCAGTTTATCGATAGCTTTTGGTGTGCAGTAAACTTATGTAACAGCAGTTTTGAAACTATCAAAGCACTTTTTGCTCATCTCCGAACTTTCCATTCACATAGTGAAGATGCAAAAGGTTTGCATTGTCAAGTATTTGCATGCTCAACTGTGAGTCCATCCTGTCATGCCTATCGCATGCATATGTATCGAAAACATAAAGATTTGCAGCAAGCATTGCATGTACATGTAGGTACATCTACCGATGACCTCACATGTGAAAACGAGATGCAACTTCCAATGTCTTTAAATTTAGAAAGTGCAAATAGTGATGATGCTAAGGAAAGTTTTTATAAAAACTTTTTTTGATTTTGCGTAATGTGCAAAGAAAAATATATATATGCTTCCTAATTCTGTTCACAAAAGTATCTGTTGCAATATGGTTAGCTTATTCAGTCAATTTAAAGCAATTTGCGTAAATAATGTTGAGTGTGATGCTACTCGCATTCCAGACATTGATTTGTTTTGGTTGCATATGCAAAAAGACTGTAGTTATGGAGAACTTTGTCGTAATTTAGGCTTTGTTGAACCTGAGCTTGTTGCCATATCTATGGAAAAATGTCATTGTTACTACTATGTGCCTATTTTAAATTCATTGAAAGCATACATTTCTCACACTGATGTGTTTACCAGCATAGTGGAATCAGAAGATGCTGACCATTCCCCTCACATTTTGTGTGATTACACTGATGGTGAATAGTTTGTCAACAACCAATTTTTTCAAGGAAATCGAAAATTGTTAAGGTTACATCTTTATTGTGACAAGCTAGAAGTTTGTAGCCCGGTTGGAAAGGCTAAAAGTGTGCACAAACTGTTATGCTTCTATTACATTCTCGGGAATGTTAATGTTAGATACTGGTCGAGCCTTAAAAATATTCATTTAGAATGTTTGATTAAGTCTTCTGTTGCAAAACACTACAGCTTTTGTTTGTTGTTGCAAAAGCTCAAGCAAGATTTGCTTGTCCTTGAAAGGAATGGTTTGAGCGTTACTTTACTAGATGGCTATTCAAGAGTATTTCAAGGAAGTGTTGTAACAATTTCGGCTGACAATCTTGGTAGTCATGAAGTTGGTGGCTTTTGCAGATGTTTTAGCAGTGGCCCTATCTGCAGATACTGTTGGTGTTCATATGCTGATTTATCTTCAAAAATGCATGAGTCTGCCTCTACTCTGCGAAATTCCATGACTCATCAATACCATGTCAAATCTTTCCATTGGATAAATCATTTGGATGTACTGATCCATGAGTTTTACATCAAGTTTCTTGAATTAATAACTGTTAATCCTACTCCTAAAGCCCATTATTTGTTGCACTATCCAAGACTCCTGCTACACTTTGGTCCACTAAAAAGACTATGGTGCATGAGATTTTAGGCATTTTATCAAAAACTAAAAAAAATCCCTGCAAAGAGTCATAATTTCAAGAATGTTGTACATACCATTGCTTATAGGCTCCAGTATTACAAATTTGGGGAGCACTCTGAACCTTTTGTTCTCTCAGCTTTTCCAGAAAGTAAATGCCAAAGTGAAACTTATATGTGTACTTTTCCATGTTCTGTACAGAGCTTCTTTAAACACCAAAGGGCAATCAATGCGTGAAAAATTATTACTGTTAAAAAGCTGAAATACAGTTGCTCATCTTATCAACTTAATGAAGTACATGTAGTTGACTTTATTGAAGGCACTCAGTATTTTTTGAAATAGGACTTATTTTAAAAAACAACAAAAAGTGGTTTATCTGTGGAAAAGTGTTGCAGACTGTAAGCTTTTCAGAACATCTTCATAGTTATTGTGTAAGGAAAACGCATTATTGGCATTGCTGTAGCATAGGTCATGGGTTGTCACCTCATGCTTTTGACTTGTACAAGTTCAATTACAATTTATATGTTCGTTTGCGATACAGAATTGTGCCACAGGATATCGCTGATGTTGTTACTGATCAGTAGTGGCCTTAGGAATGTGCAAAAGTGTGCAAAATGCGCGGGTGAAAAGTGCAAAACGCAAAATTTAGCCCTCTTTAGCAAAGTCACTTAAAAAATTAACTCAAATTTGCATGCTTTTAAAAATGTTTTAAACTTGACTAAAAAGGGGTGGAGCTAAAGAATTTAGGTAATATAATTGTCAATAGTGTTCCCAAATCTTAATAATCAGTTCTTTTAAATGGTTTTACAAACGTGTAAAATGGCATTAGAATTGCTATTTTGAGGTAAAAAATTACAAAATTTGCTGGGCGATCATTTTCATTTCACAATAGTTGCATCAGTTTTTATGTCCTCGGGTAATGGGTATATGTTACACACTTGTACTTCTGAAGTTTTTTGACTTTGGTTCAAGCCTTTGGTTTTGGATTTCTTAGCAAAATTGCGGGTAAGCGCCTGCACATTTATAGTGTATACAATTGATAGCCCCCCCCCCCCCCATTTAATGTGCACAAGAGCCAGTCTTTCTTCCCTAAGGCCACTACTGATACTGCTATTGAACTTGTTGAAAAATAGCATAGAAGTTTTGATTATTAAGTGTGTTTTGGATCTACTGGACTGGTGTACACAGTAGTTAAAATCTCTAAGTATACGCGTATAAGCATTTCATTCATTGGGAATAATTAATGTCACTGCAATGTTATTTTCACTTAAATTTACTATACTATGCTATGCCGAGTCTATAGCATGCTTACTTAGATCTTCTCTTAATGGATTTGAACTTGTAGTAGCTCATGATTCTAGACACTCTAATGTTGGTACATTGTGTAGGCCTGTTTTCTATATGATATGATTAGGATTGTATCAATATTCAATTATTGAAGCACTAGTTCGTGTACTATCAGCTATATAACAAATAAAAATCCAAGTTTGTTAATTTTAGGAAATGAAAAATGTTAAATAATTTGTTTAATCTTGTGAGATTTGTTTTATTACATGAGATTTTGTTTTAAATCGTTTAGAAGTTCATTTATGTAGGGCTTAGACTATCCAACTCAATATTTTGTTTTACAATGATTTTGTGTTTGTATTCTAGTATTTTACATATAAGGTGAAATTGAGTGCTATAAAATGGAAGTTAGACATGTTATTGAAAACATTTTACCTGAATTGGGAAAAACTGACGAGTTAGGTGATGCCACATCATTCTTAAAAGATTTGGGTGTCGGCAAAGTTGATGATTTAAAGCTGCTGCATGAGAGTGATCTGATGCTGTTTTTCAATGTAATTCAGTTGCGAAAGCTGCTGAAATCGTTTTCACAAGGTAAGAACATGTCATGAGTATACAAGCATAAGTATGAATAACAAAAACTAGCAAAATTTATTGTTTTGTTGATTGTATTTTTTCTACCCATTGTTTGTGGATAAATGTGAGAGAAGGTTATTCAATAATATAAAGGCATGATTAGTTGATGATCTAAACCAGTGCATTTCTAGGATACCTGCTTCGTTGTGAAAATAACTTTAATTTTGATATGTTTGTGCTTTACTGGTGTATCAAAGTGACTTTGGAAACCCCAGATTTCATAGACTTATAGCTTCACCTCATACCATTGATCGCGGTTAATTTCTACCATGCTTTGCAAACTGCAAACATGCATCTACCAATACTGATGTTCTACATCATTGCTTGGAAAGTGTGGTACCGGTATTGGTATAGTTTCTGACATGCTTTGTGTAGACCGTTTGTTCTCAAACTTTCACGATTCATGGTCACTACCTTTTTTAATTCGTGCTACCTTTTTAAATTCTGCAATGTTTTGTGATCTTTGAGGTAATGTTTTATGCAAATATCCGTAATCCGTGTCTCCTGACTAGCGCTTGAATATTGTTATTTGCTTTTTCAGACTGATTAATGTTTAGGTCTTAAAATATGTTCCTGATAATAATAGGCAATTGACCATACGCTGTGGACTTGATCAACCCAGTTGTGAGTTTAAATCAAAGGCCACTTTAGCATAGGGTAATCCAATGACCATTTTTGTTTTGTCTTGCATGTTTTTTGAAATGCTTATGTTTTTGCAAGGATCACAACGTATCGCTAATAAGCTAAAATTGTATGCGTTTAATGTGACCATGATACATGATATGATTGCGCTTTAACTCTAAATCATTCTTGGCCAGACCCTTTAATAAGATCATGCTGTTTATCTTAAAAAAGAAGGTTCATAATTGAACATTTAAGAAATTGCTTGCCAATTTACTTTTTTACATACATTACTTTTAACAGGTATCCTTTTCGACAGCAATATCACCAAGTTTGCAGTACTTTGGTGAAGAAGTACCCCTGCCTAAAAGATCGTTTCTCATTGGATGCTTCATATTATGTATGTAAGAGTAATTGTTAATGTTTTAATCTGTGCTCCGTCATTTCTTCTCAACGTTAATGTTGTCAAGTAGCCTTATTTGTTTAGATTTTGGAAATTTAGTAGCATCAAACTATGAACTATGTGGTAGGTGAAGAACAAAAGAAAGCAATTTTAACCTTTTTTGGCCAAAATGCATAATACTTGCAGACTTGCATTGTGTTTTGTTGGTGATTTATGAAACTAATATACATAATTAAGTGCTTAATTATTGTACTGGGGTCGTTTTCACAGCTTTTTTAAATGTTTTCTGGTGTTACCAACAAAATCTGATCAAGTTACTTAAAACCCACTCTCCAATGCCGAATAGAAAAATGGAGGTTAGCGTATACTACACTTGGATTAGGCGTGTATTAAGATACAAGGCTACTTCCCAAGACCTGACAGCATTTGGTTTTCGTTCATAGTTCGGTTAACCTATTGTTTTCCATGATATACAGCTAACAGCACCAATGAATATTCATGGCATGGATGTACAATGGCGTAATAAATGTTCGCTGATTGTTTGGTTAACTTCCTCGCTAAAGCTTTACTGTTATTAGATGCTTTGGCTAGATTCTTTACGAACCAAATTCAAGGAATCTCGTCGATTGGAAGTGGAATCGCAATATCAAAAACAAATGAGAGAAAAATATGAACGAGCCAAGAAAGGAAGTTCTGAAAACGATGAAGATAATTGTGGCAATTCCTGCAAGAGAATGAAGCGGGTATTATTAGCTATTTTTAAATTGATGTAGTTCAGTTACTTGTAGCCTATGTATATGTTTAGCTCGTTACAAAACTGAGGTATTTGTAATCAAAGCTTGAGCCTACTACATAGACCTTTGGAAGTCTAAACTATATTTTGTGTAGCTACTCAGGAAAACTTTAAATTTGATACCGACATTGAACACTACCGTTTGTGAAAGTACTAGGCTGAAAAACATACGAATTATAAATGAAAGTATTAGCCAGAGAACTTTAATTATTAATTTATGTACTACTAATATTCATCAAGTATCTCGATTAGTAGTATCAACATTAATATTTTGGTACTATTTCGTTATTGAGTGGTTAGCTTTTCACAACAACTTGGTCACCAAAATATTAAATAAACTATTTATACTGACTAGCAGTGTGTTTTAGAGTTCACCTATGTTATCAAATACCGAAGACGAGGGAACCATTTCAAAGCACAAAAAGTACATGAATGAGGAATTGCTGAAACAAAGGCCGTCAATTGAAAATATTTTGGACCGAATGTCCCGAACTTTCGAAGACAGAAGAATGAAGATTGCTGGAGGGATGCCTGTTACACAGGTGCTGCATGATTACCCTGCTCTTACACGAGCCGAGACGGTATGTTTACAAAACAACGTTTTCAATGTATTGTAAAACTATTTCAAAGTAGCTGCTTGAAACATTGACTTGCTTGATAGGTCTGTAGGGAAGAGAAAAATTTGTTTTATTTATCTTACAGCAGCATTAACAAGTGTGTTTAGCTCCTATTCCTGAAGAACAGTTCCTATTCCTACAATTTTGTAATCTTTAAATTTCTGTTTAATGAACTCGAACTGTTTTGTTATTCAAGTTCGAGTTTACAGCCCTCTCTTAAAGGCAGTGATTTCGAAACTTATCTTTAGCTGCCCGTGCTTGTGGTTTTGATTTTTACGAAGGTAGAATTACTAAATCCTATAGCGCAGTTCCTAAATTTCAATAGGATTAAGTGAAGCGCACTGTCCAGTGTTAAACACGTATTTGCAGTTGAAACTGAGAAAATATCAAGTACTGCTGTGTGATCGCATGAAGTGTAATAGCACCGGCATGCATTTGAACGCCTGCTGATGAAAAAGTTCAATGACTGAAATAACATGGACTATATTTGTAAGTGCAAAGACGCTACTGCTGCTAATCATCTAAAAAGACAATATGCTTTAGCTCGAGTGTTATTCAAAGCAGTCCGACAAACAGCCAATAGCTAGGTGTTGTAAATTAACAACTTAGCAATTAAATCTCAACATTTTTCATTTCTGGTGGCCATTACCTATTTTTCTTCCCTGTACATTGGTGTTGCTACACAGATGCAGAGTGCCCGGTTCAGATGAATCAATGAACCCATTAAACGGTTATTTAGGCCAACGTTGAACCATACGTGTGGATCACTTTCACGCATAGATGGGCAAGTTAACGCAAAACGTTAGCTTCGTTAACCACTAGTCCGTTAACAAACTTCACACCTCCGTTAACGCTAATCCGTTATTTTTAGCTTTAATTAACGGAAGTTAATAAAGTCAGTTAATCCGTTAATATTTTGCGTGTAATTTACATTTCTTTTTATTCTCTCGCTTCTAGAACACGTATTGACGCTGTTGAGCTGATTGTAAGTATAAATATTTATTGCTATGATGATCTTTTTGTGTTTTGGAAGTTACGTTTTACAGTCTAATCTAATTTCAAGATAAAATTAAATTCAAATGCACTAACGAAGCTGCGATCAGAAAATCTTCGAAAATTTTGAACAGCGATAATTAATAGGCTGCAGCTTATTATTTGCCACAAAAAAGAGGTCCTTTCTTCGCTTTCTTTTATAAAACTCGTGCTAATACGCAACAAGTGTTACCAGTGCAAATTGGTTTGTACCGGTACGATGAATGAATGGTTCAAGATATTAACAATAAAAGCGTTAACGGAAGTTAACAAAACTTAACGGAAGTTAATTTAGTCCGTTAACAGAACTTAACGAAAGTTAATTTAGTCCGTTAACATGAAAAAACTTTTTAACGGATTAACGAGTTCAAGAAAAAGTTAGCTTCGTTATTAAGGGATTAACGATTAACGGACTTGTGCCCACCTATGCTTTTACGGATTTGAATACTATTCCCCACTGTATCTTTGATTTCATTTAGCAATTTAAAAATTTTTGATTGAGTAATTGTTTTCAGGTTATCAATGAAATGAATCTTATTCATCAATGAAATTTCGATTTAATTAGCAGTTATACAGCAATGAAAATTGCTTCCATTATCAAATGGAAGAAGGTACCGTTATCCATTAAACGGTTGATAAGATCAGCTTGGTATAATTACTAAGTAATTAATATTCTGTTGCATTATTTGCTTAGTGTTTTTGATTTCATGGTTTGATTCAAACGAAAAATCGAATCTTTGTTATCCTTGCTAGTACAGTATGGCAATGTTTGTAAAAGCAATTTCTGCTGCGTGCCAGACCAACGTAGTGCAATGCTTCTGTGATGATGAGTAGATTGGCAACGTGTTCTAGATTTGATTGGCAGCTGAGAATTGAATTCTAAACCTGTACCTATCAATATCAGTCGTTTGTTATCAAATCAGCTTCTAAATATTAAGCACAACTGCCCCACTTTCGGATACTGTTCCAAGATTTCATGTAATGCAGGGATGGGTGCACTACTTTCGGTGTTGTTGCTGCACATTATTTTGGCAGTAAGACATTCGCAGAGATAAACATTATTACAAGATTCGCATAGGCTAGGAAAAACTTTTGGTGGATAATAGGTACCAGCAAAGTCCAAAGCATAACAATTTTGTTAAGTCATAGAGCTCAGTCAATTTCTTGACCGAACTACCACCAAGCAAAACAGTCGTGCGAAAAAAAAAAAAATCTTCTCTGTAGCAAAATGAAATTTGAGAGTAAAATAACCCTCCATGCAATCTAATGAGAGTAAAATTCAAATGAGAGTAAAATTGCATGGAGGGTTATTTTACTCTCAAATTTCATTTTGCTACAGAGAAGATTTTTTTTTTTTTTTCGCACGACTGTTTTGCTTGGTGGTAGTTCGGTCAAGAAATTGACTGAGCTCTATGACTTAACAAAATTGTTATGCTTTGGACTTTGCTGGTACCTATTATCCACCAAAAGTTTTTCCTAGCCTATGCGAATCTTGTAATTATGATGGCTTAATAGTGATCCTCGGTTAGCAGTAATGCGACTGAGCAGATTACTGCCACTCAGGTCTTTTCGACGGAATTGATGTTTGTGATCCCCTATTTTGTGGCTGATCCCATCTTTTCTTGATGAATTTTTAGACCTATCCACTAATTGGTTTGATTTTTGGAGTTGGTTGTTGAGAATCGCCTGTTGGCCTGATTCCCTGCTATTCTCCTTTCAGCTATTGGCTGTTAATTTTTGTTTGGCCTTGGTACCTTGCTAAGTTTTTCATTTTTTAAGCACAATTTTGTTTCCAAAATAATGTTTTTAGTTAAAATTCTTGGCAGATTTCAACGGCTAATTTACATAATTTTTTGATCGGTTCATTAAAACTCGTAGCCGATTTCAACGCTTCAAATGCATTTTGATCGCTGGCGAAACGATAATTTTGACTTCGGAGCTTATTGTTGGTTTTGCCGATTTTTTGCTCTTTTGTTTCGGCCTTCTATATTTTTTTTGGCTTGGCCTGTTTTCGGCGACTGGAAACTCTATTAATAGTGAGAAAATTTTTTGTTTTTTACTCATTTCGATTCATGCCAGCTCAGCTGACGAGGTTTGGTATTGACCGAAATAGCGCTATCCTGAGCATTGCATGGAGGGTTATTTTACTCTCAAATTTCATTTTGCTACAGAGAAGATTTTTTTTTTTTTCGCACGACTGTTTTGCTTGGTGGTAGTTCGGTCAAGAAATTGACTGAGCTCTATGACTTAACAAAATTGTTATGCTTTGGACTTTGCTGGTACCTATTATCCACCAAAAGTTTTTCCTAGCCTATGCGAATCTTGTAATTATGATGGCTTAATAGTGATCCTCGGTTAGCAGTAATGCGACTGAGCAGATTACTGCCACTCAGGTCTTTTCGACGGAATTGATGTTTGTGATCCCCTATTTTGTGGCTGATCCCATCTTTTCTTGATGAATTTTTAGACCTATCCACTAATTAGATAAACATTATATATATTTTTTATAACCAATGCTGTCCTTACGTAGTCATGTAAAAGCATGTCCACAACATCCAAAGCACCTAGCATTATATTTCGAGAAATTAGATGTATCATTGTAACAGAATATAAAAGCCACCCCACTCGGTAAGTGGCAAAGCAACTAATGCGTGGCCAGCAACGCTACACTACAATAGATGCCTTTTTGTGTTTGTGTGTATTTATCAGGCTCTGTCCTATAGATTAGAGCATGGCTTCAATTATACGCCTTGAACCTCAGTGAAGCACTGGAGAGTCGAGGAGGAAGGTGGTCGTTTCCACCCACCTAAAAATCCTAACACAGATGGCCACCATTGATGGGCATCCATTTGTCGGATCTTAAACTTACTGGCTAGACCACCACTTATAGGCGGCTTCACTATTCTGCGTACCATTAATGATCTTCAAGAATGTGGAGAATTTAATATTGAAAACTTTTACATCATGGCTGGATTTTACTTTTCAGATAACGGAATCAATCCATTGGTATGCTTGCCAAGAGCCTTTAATGAATCTTGGAATTCATTTTTTGTTGTAAATGAAGTGAGTAATGAAAGACGTGCAATCATATCGCACTACGTACAGCTATTATACTTATGAAAAGGTGTTGGTATTTGAATTTTGCTTATATTCGCTTAGTTACCTGAACTTGGCTAGGATACAGTGAAATGACATTTGCGGTCTTCTAGTCGAGCTGTCACCCTTCTACAATGCAAGGTGAAATCTTCATACTATTTCTTGATGCTCAACGTTAAGCAGGGAAGCTATATGAATACCAATGTTAAAGTCTTTGGTTTGGAATACCTCTTTGGGAATCGAATTTTGGTCAGAAGCAGACGCCATAGAAGCGGCAATTTGGAGATTGTGCTGCATACAGTTTTATAAAGTTGTAATCAATTGAAGATATTAAGTATACTTTTAATCCCGACCACAATGCGATATCTTGTTAAGAATTGTTAAGCAATGTATGTTTGAATGCCTTGCTTAATAAGGTATTTCTATCGCAGGAAGCTGCTACCCCATACCCAACGCTGGTTTACAACAATGAAGTTCTTCACGTTGCAGTGGAAGGAGGAACAATTCATGCAATTTAAAACGTGCAAAATGGTTTGGCTACGTTTATCTCGGCGTACTGGGTCTTCGATATCCAGTTTCCAAGCAGCTGTTTAAAGACGTTGTCGTTTTTGGCAGGCTACAATGCTAAAAATACCAAAAATTAAGCTGTATCCTAGCGTTTTAAGAGTATTCAACAGCCTGTAAGCTAAAACAACAGTACTTTTGCTACGTTTTTTTCTAAAATTTTTGTTATGTAATGGTTTTTCGTCTCATATACGTTTTCCTAATTTACTTAAAGGAGTTTACCTTAATCGTTGTTGCTGACGAATAATGTTGATTATTTGTTTGCAGCATTGTCGGTTAGCTCTGCGTCACAAATAGTGCGCCAAAAAAAAGATTTTGGCTTAACTTAATTGTTTTCAGACTTTTGTTTCAGTGTGAGAGTATATATATATGTCCAATATACTTCAATATGTGACCAAAACATATAACATGGTACACCACAAACTTTGTTACGTATTAGCTTAAAATGAAAAGTTGTAAAATTTGATATTAGAAATTTGTAGAAACCCTCGTTTTCGGTTGCAATAATTGAGACATGTCTAAAAACCAATCAGAGTTTGGTAATTGTTTGTATTATTTCCATGTTTGCAATGTCTATTATTGTTTTCTGTAAATTTTGACTATTCGTTTGTTTCTTTTATTGACCAACCATTTTTTCAAACACACATTTTAATATATACGATGATAACTGCTGGTGTAATTTTGTGTCTTAGAATAAAGCTGTTAATCTCTTGTTTTGTGATTTGAACGTCATTTAAGTGTTAACCATTTAACCACCTCTAGGATAAAGGTGGACATTACCACCCTTGAACAGGTGTATAAGCAGTACACGCTTAGGTTTAGGGTGGAAGTTGTGAACCACCTTTGTTGGTGGAAAAAACACCTTGGAGAAGTGGGAAAATCCACCCCATGTTGGTGGAAGGAAACACCTAATAAAGGTGGATGAATGCACCCATAGAAGGTGGTTATCAGGGTTCCACCTCACTTTGGTTAGAGGTGGTTGGTGAAAATCCACTTTAAAATGAAACAAGGGTGGCAGGCGTGAACCACCTATTCGGGTGGAAAAAACCACCTATTTACAGTGTAGAGCCCCCAGGTTTTCGGTTAGTGGCTCAAGGTCCCCCTGGTTGTCAGTTAGGGGGCCTGGGGCCCTCTGGTTGTCGGTTAGGGGCCACAGGGCTCCCTGGTTGTCGGTTAGAGGCCCCGGGGCCCCCTGGTTGTGAGTTAGGGGCCCTGGGTCATCAATTAGGGACTCTGGGGCCCCATGGTTGTTGGTTAGGGGCCCCGGGGCCTCCTGGTGGTTGGTTGCCTATGGGACCTTGGTTGTCAGTTAGGCTCTACGGGGCCACCCTGGTTGTTGGTTAGAGCCCCCCTGGTTGTTGGTTAGGGGCCCAGGGCCCCCTGGTTGTCAGTAGGGGCTCTGGGGCCCGCTTGTTGTCGATTAGGGGCCCCCTGGTTGTGAGTTAGGGGCCCTGGAGCCCCTGACAATCAGTTAATGGCCTCAAGGCCCACTGTTTATCAATTAGGGGCCCTCTGGTTGTTGGTTAGGGGCCCTTGGCCCCCTGGGGGTCGGTTAGGGGCCCGGGGCCTCCTAGTTGTCAGTTAGGGGCCCCCTGGTTGTTGGTTAGGGGCCCCTTGGTTGTTAGTTAGGGGCCCTGGGACTCCCTTGTTGTCATTAATATTATTGTTAATAACTGTTATGTGTGTAATTACTGAAAAAAAAAACTGCAACGAAACATCGCTAGGCTATGTTGTCATAATTTTTTGTCGTTAGTGGTATATTGATTGGGGGGGGGCCGGGCCCCTTAGATCCACCCCTGGCTACGCCTATGTTCTCAAGTCAAAAAAAAAACTCCGTACTTTTTCGCTTTTGCAGTTTTACGATGCTGCAAAAAAGTCTTTGCTCAAGCTGACAGAGCATTCAGAATTGGACTCCAAAATAACTTTAAAAACATGGCCGTTTAAATTGACATGAACGTTCTTAGAATTCAAGGAATAATATTAAAAACAAATGAAGCAGCAAATTGGCAAAAAACTATGAGAAGCCAGCTCAACTTAAGATTTATTGGCTCTTCTAGAAACAGTGTAACCTGGGTAAAAGTAAGCTTGCTTTGGCTCTGTGAACATGCTTGCATCGATTTTTAATTGCTAAGTTTCGTTACGCTTGAAGCACAACTTATGATAGCAAATTGTCAAATTGACTAATAAGCTAGGTTATATTTCTCATCCCGCAAGCTAACCATTATCGCAACGTTTTTTAATTTCACCTAAAAGTTTGTTCTGTTTACTAGAAATAAATATCCTAAACATAGAATAATTTTTCGAATGAAAAATAGTTTCTAGAAAATGAATTTTTGTGGAAATGTAATTTCTGAAAAATAAGTTTTCGGGGAAATGTGTTTTCGACCAAACGTAAATTTTGTTTAGTAAAAATTCTGGAAAATAAGTTTTCGGGGAAATGTAATTTAGGCCAAATGTACATTCTGGCAAGTGTAAATTCTGGAAAATAAGTTTTCGGGGAAATGTAATTTCGGCCAAATGTACATTCTGGCAAGTGTCAATTCTGGAAAATAAGTTTTTGGGGAAATGTAATTTCGGCCAAATGTACATTCTGGCAAGTGTCAATTCTGGAAAATAAGTTTTCGGGGAAATGTAATTTCGGCCAACTGTACATTCTGGCAAGTGTAAATTCTGGAAAATAAGTTTTCGGGGAAATGTAATTTCGGCCAAATGTACATTCTGGCAAGTGTCAATTCTGGAAAATAAGTTTTTGGGGAAATGTAATTTCGGCCAAATGTACATTCTGGCAAGTGTAAATTCTGGAAAATAAGCTTTCGGGGAAATGTAATTTCGGCCAAAAGTACATTCTTTCAAATGTACATTCAGGCAAGTGTTCATTCTGGCAAATGTAATTTCAAACAAGTGTTCATTCAGGCAGATGTAATTTCAGGCAAATGTTCATTCTGGCAAGTGTGATTTCTGACAAATGTTAATTCTGGAAAAAGAAAGTTCAGGGAAATGTTTTTCTGGCAAATGATTTTCGGGGAAATGTTTTTCTGCGAGGTGTAAGGATACCGGTTGTCGGTGTGGGTCACCCGCCTTAGCTGCGACCAAAGAGAAGATGTGGAGGACATTAGCTTTAAATGCACATCAACTTTCCTCTCGTTTTTCATGACCCATATTTTTTAACTGAATTGACTTTTTGTTTACAATCATCCCATCAAGAACCTATATTGGGGTAACAGCCTTTTGGGAAATTTTTTTTAATAGATATTTTACTACAGCACTTTAATTTTTAACTAACTCTGACCCAATGTCATCAAGCTGTTCATCTGGTTTACGCAACCAAAAACTTGCTAAGGGTAGAAGGGGGTTTGAAACCTAAGACAAAACTAATTTATTGATGCATCACAGGCTGAAATTTAGCGGCAATGGACGATTTTGTGTATTGCCCCCCGTAGCGGCGGCTCTGCAGTATTGCTAAGGGGATTTTCCAAAGAAGTCGAGAGATGTCTTCGCATAAACAGTGCATTGTTCACGCATTACTTTTATAATACGAGGTGATATCTAAAGGTGCGTTAAGAAAGTTTGTGCGCAATTCGCACTCGCTATTCTGTCAAACTTCTTTTATATTTTATTATTATTATTATTATTATCATTCATAAAACCCAGACACACACATTAAATTCAAAAAGAAGACTAAATAAATTTTGAACACAGGTGCTTAACACGCACTTGCGAATTTGAGTACGATTCTTTAGAGTTGCGTCATTTTTTTTTATTGAGTGAATTTTGAAGTATTTCTGGTGGACAGCGCCATTAGAGGTTAAACCAAACACTTGGACTGAAAACCCAAACACGCCGTAAACGAGGCCGACGTTGCTTCTCAAATAAAAACCAAAAGTAAATAAAACTTATTGTATTTTTTTACAATTTCGAAGCAATTATCAACATCGAGATACTTAGGACTTCACTCTGAGATCATAGTTATGGTACAGAGGAAGATGCATTACTGGTAGCATTGTGAATCCCCAAGTTGCCTTGGCCAGAATACAGCGAAGAGGCCTTTCGGTCTTTGAGTCAAGCAGCCTCTTGCCAACCTTACTCGGTGTGAGATCACACTGCCCCTTTCAGTGCTAAAAATCAATCAGGGAAGCTGTCAATAAAAATATCTGTTTTTTTTTGGTTTGGCCCTACCAGGAATTGAAGCAGTAGCGTAGCACCGGCGGGGAGAGAGCTAGGAGACTATAACTCCCCATCTCCATTGCTTTTCGACCAAAATGCAGAATAAGGGAAATACCAAATTTTTAGAACTTCTGAGACTGTATTTTTTTTGCATTGGAATGAACTCAAAAAGTGATTTAATCCTCAAAGGTAGAGTTTCTGAAGAGCACACACTCGTTACAAACAGTATCTTACTTACATCGGGTTTGCAATAACTACAAAATTTCCTGACTTTTCGAGTTTTTTTTTTGTTTTTTGCCATAACTATCATATTGATTTTGTTAATACAAATAAAGGTGTTCAAGAGTAAAATAAAGGTTTTAAGCAAATTTTTAAAATTTTGCCAATTTCTACCGTTTAGTGTAAAATTTAAATTTCGTGCTCAATATTTATAGCAAACATTAAAAAGACTAAAATAATGTGGTGTTCGAGATTCCATGGATTACGATAATTAGAGTGACTGCGTTGTGAATGAAAAGTTACGACGCCGTAGGCAACAAACGATTATTAAATTCCTTTATTTTTGATTTTACGCCAAGTTCGATTAAATAAATTATTTTTGGTCAGCAATGCATTGATTCTTCGTAAAGCGCAGTTGAACGAAACAATATTGTAGCAGAAAACGAATAATGATCTGTTCAACCACAGACTGCAGCAGCTATACGCCTCCACAAAAAATCTACATCAATTTTTTATCAGGTCATACCAGCAAAATTATGTCGAAATGTGTGACGAGATTGTAAGGCCCAACTCCGCGTCATTACGGCTGGCCTGTCTGATCTTTTTCAATATACGGCTCAGCCGTAACACAATTACGTGTCCGAGTTGACCTACCTGGAATCGAGTTTTAACCATCCGTCCCATAAATAATCGCATAACCGTTTGACCAACCGGCCACTAAAAGTAAAATACAACCTAATGCTCAATTGGCTTTATAACGCAAGTCCATATTTTGCAACTTTTTTTTCTAAAGACTAGTTAGTCTAAGTATTAAAAGATTATGGATTTATTTCATTACTAGTACTGTTTTATGAGCAATTGAAAACCTATCTATTATTTTACTACATGTTTTTGGCTAATTGTGAACTTTGATATCCAACACTGCTATAGAAAATCCTTTTCTCGTGTTCGTTTATTTTGACTTAAAATCTTCCAAACAAAATGGCGGATAAGGCTTTTCATGAAAACAGCTAAACCGAATTTAAGCCGAGTCAAAAAGCGTTGTTTTGGTGTACAAAAGCATTAATCAATTAGTGTAATAGCTTCACTGCATCCAAGCTCATGTGAATTTAATGTGAATTTTTTTTAATAATAAGATAAAGGATTTGCCTCGATATCGATTTGCCCGACCAGCTGCTTGCCATTTCAATGCTGTAAATTTGCTTTTAATTCTTTAATTTTTGCATTCGAATCGCGCATTTCCAGATTATATAACAATAAGTACAAAATTACATTTAACGTAATAACACTTGTTTTAGAATAATTATGCACCGACCAATTCACGGCAAACATCTACCATAATTGGTTGAACAAGTAATTAAGCACCAACCAATTCACGGCAAACATCTACCATAATGGGTTGAACAAATAACATTACAACACTACTGTTCTATGCGTAATTGCTTTATAATAGAATTATTCTGCAATTGCATCTTTTTCCAAGTTACTTTGGCCAGAAAAAAAGGAACTTTGTGGTCTTCTAATTAAACTGTCACCTGCAGGGTTGTGTAAGTCGGGCAGGGCCTTTCGGCTCGGGTTCGGGCCTAAAGTTGACAAAAATTTCGAACTTAATTCGGACCAAAAACGTTCTTTTTGTCTCAAAATGAAATCTAATCAAAATAACTTGGCAGCATTGCTAAATTTTTTAGACCTAACTTAACTTTCGGATTTTTTCGGGCATGACTTGGGCTTCAAATTAGTTTTCGGGTTTGGGCATATAGCTTTGGGTTCGGGCATATATTTTCGGGTTCGAGCCTAAACTAGTCTGGCCGTTTACAACTATGGTCACCTGCCCACCCGTCTACCACAAACGGCGCAGATTTCATTCTCTCCTTTTTTATTGCTGAACGTTAGGAAGGGAATGCTGAAATTTTTGTAGCATTTGATAGACTCGAATCGATGCCAAGCAGTCAACTGTTGGTTTTAAGCCAAAGTTAATTGCGAATTATTTGGCTTGAGAGTTTTTCTGAAATGAGATTTTTACAAATGTTTTGAATTGCTTTTTTTATTTAAGGCAAGTAAGTTATTTATTTAAGGCAAGGAAGCACTAACTAACTATATGGTTTTTTGTTTTTTCTCAGTAGCAACAAAATGGTGAGGCTATTATAAATGAGTACAGAAATCTGAAACTACACTTTGGAAAATGGAAGAACTTTGTGGTATGTGATGCATCTCTACACAGGAGTCAGAACTTGTTTTTACTTGTCTCGGCACCTTAAAATGACTTGTATTGGCATCTACTGTATATTGATGAGATCCTAAAATGGTCTACTCACATTCACCTCCATCTCTTCAGCTTGCACGACATGCTGGGACTTTCTACAGAATTAGAAACTGACTTCCACTTGATGCAAGGCATAATGCTCTATCAATCTTTCATACATACTTCAGACAAGAGTACAATGTGGCTTTTCATTTTCGAGAAATGCCGCCAAAATTAACCTCAAAGATTTATCAGTTGCTTAACTAATATCATTCGCATTATAACGTTCAACAGAAAATACTGTCTCGACCCTTCTCTATACAAAACCCTGAATTTATTAAATTTAAATGGCATCTATACAAACTTCAATTAGCCAAATTTATGCTTTAGATTCATCTTAAGACAGTCTCCCAATCCTTCTACGACCGTTTCAAACAAACAAGCGATATTCACGGTTACTCTACTAGACAAAAAGACAGCTTAGTATATTTTAAATCTCGTTTTAAAAAAACACTTGGTAAAGAATTTCTCTGCCACAAAAAGTACATTCTATAGAACAAAGTCAGCAATTCGCTTAAAATCCTTTTTTTCATTGCCCGCTTTTCCGTCAGGGTTGCGGGTTCAGCAGCTTAAGATTAAGTCGCCACATTTCACGGACTTCCATCACATCCATCATTTTCGTTGGGTGAAGTCCCAAGTGATTCCATCCAAGATCCTCAATGTAATTGGTCTATCTAGTTGTAGGTCGCCTAACTGGTTACTTTGGCAAGTAAAGCTTGTTTGGGGAGTCTTTCTTGAGGCATTCTGCGTACGTGGCCAAACCAACTAAGCTGGGATCTTTCAATTTGGAGAAGTAACGGCTCGATGTTTAGAGATTTTCGAATCTTAGCACCTTGTTAAATAGTGTTACTCCTTCGATTCTTCGTGAAAACCTCATTTAGGACGCTTAGACTTGTGATCGCACTCTTTCGGTCATTACCCCAAGATTTATGACCATAAGTGAAAATAGAGATAAAAACTGCTTTGAAAATTGAGAACTTTGCCTTTTTTGCCAATTCTCGTTTTATGACAACCTAATAGTGCAAAGGTTAAAATCCTCAGTTGGAGAATTCGTTCAAAAAACACTTTAAAAACGTCTGCTACAAAACTACTCCGTCACATGAACTCAATCAATCTGATAGTACCTTCGTTTCCTCTAAGTTATAATTCCGTAAAACATCTCAAATATTATTTTCATTGAATCTGCTTTCGCTACAATTTTTTATTTATTTATTTTTTGCTATTTGGTGTTGTTACAGCTGCTTTTACTTCATGCTTTATTTCTTTTGTGTATATTTATGTGTTATGATACAAATTGTGTTTCATGAGTGTAACTTAAAGCAATGTCTTTGATACAAGTTTAGTGGAGAACACACTTCACAATCAACTAAAAACAAATAAAAATGATTTGCATCCAAAATGACATTGTGATGTATACAAGTTGATCTAAATTGTTAACTGCATATTTTTCAAATTTTCCTTTTAAACAAAATACTGAACACGCTGATTAAACTTGACGTGAATAACGTTAAAACAACATGTAAATGCATAACTTCTACATTTAACATTTGACTATTTTTGATTTCTGAACATTTATTTAGTTTTTGTTCTTTTATTTTTTTTCTATTATGATTGAAAAAGGAAAAAAAAACAACGTCGATCAACAGGAATGTCCATGATCACAACATCACAGGAATTGCACTGGTGAGCATCCGCGACCGGTTTCGTCCTTGCTCAAGGGACTCATCAGGCGGAAGAACAACGAGAAAACCAAATTAAGCAATGCAGCGACGGAGAACAGAACTTGCAAACCGACATCATGCATAAGCATCACGCCAAGCGAGTGTTCCTTGTCAAAAGAACAAAGCTATAGAGACCCCAAGTAGACTATCAAGAACTACAAAAAAACACCAAGGGAACCACAAGGGTACCAGAGATATCGCACCTCCGGGCGGGGAACCATAGCAAATCAATGGAAAAGGAAAAAAACAACGTCGATCAACAGGAATCAACAGGAATGTCCATTTTTTGTAGTTCTTGATAGTCTACTTGGGGTCCCTATAGCTTTGTTCTTTTGACAAGGAACACTCGCTTGGCGTGATGCCTATGCATGATGTCGGTTTGCAAGTTCTGTTCTCCGTCGCTGCATTGCTTAATTTGGTTTTCTCGTTGTTCTTCCGCCTGATGAGTCCCTTAAGCAAGGACGAAACCGGTCGCGGATGCTCACCAGTGCAATTCCTGTGATGTTGTGATCATGGACATTTCTGTTGATCGACGTTGTTTTTTTTTTCCTTTTCCATTGATTTGCTATGGTTCCCCGCCGGAAGTGCGATATCTCTGGTACCCTTGTGGTTCCCTTGGTGGTTTTTTGTAGTTCTGTTATGATTCTTTGTAAACCGGGCAGTTGGTCGAGCGGTAACGTGTTTGTCTCTGGAGTGGGGGGACTGTGGTTCAAATCTCGGGCCGGTCAAATCGGACACAGTGTTGTCAATGGTTCGCTACGCTGCGACATGGCTTTAAACGAAGCTGTGTTGCCCGGGCGCAATGATGCGTAAGTGGGCCTTGCAAACGCAATACAAGCTTTGATGTATCCTAACAAGTATAATGAAAGATTTGATTTGATGGTTCTTTGTATCTAGGTATATTTCCTCTGATTACTTTTTATGAATATTTTTTTCTCCTCCTTTTTATTTATTTATTCCTAATTTTTCTTATTTTACTTTAGGTTGGATAACTTTAGGTTTTTCTGGTGTTTCCCGGCTTAGAGATAATATCAAACGATTGCGATTTGTTTTGTCTATACCTGAGGCATAGGCAGAACCAAGATTTTTGGTTGGGGGGTGGGGCCCAAACCATCAATCACAGCAATGACGTCATTAGAAATTTTCAAAAATAGAACATTTTTTAGGGGAAAGATATCGTAGAATGGAAGATCTATAGCCGTAGCCTGTTGGTACTTAACCAGGATTTTGGTAAACGGAGAGGGCGAAAGTTAATAGTTAGAAAGTGCAAATGTCCAACTTAGAAGACGTGTTGGGTAAGCTATAGTGTTCTCAAACTTCCCAGGGGTCGGGGGACGGAGCATCCAAGCCGCCTGTGGCAATGAGGGACTGGGGGCAAAGCCCCCAGCAGCTGGGCGATTTTTGTAAGTTATTGAAAAAGAAAGCTATTTTAATCTCATTGGATCACATTTCGCACGTGTTCACAGCCATTTGAATGAACCAGACTTTTAGAATTTGAAAGCCAATCGAAAAAAGTGAATTGCTCAATCCTCCTTTCACTTGCAATTAAATTCCAAAACACGAATAAAATCTTGCATTATGGAGTAAAATTTTTATTGTAAGCGATTTGGTCCATGTAGGGGGAAGTAAGGTACATTGCCTCTAGCAATATTTTAGCAGTAAATAATAATCTACTCAAAGATTTTCCTTAGGGATTTTTGTTTTGTCATGAAGTTAACCAGTTATAGGAGTAACATGTACGGCCAGGGGGCTCAATCCCCCTGAATTGAAATGCAGTATATTGTTCAATGAACATTTTCCTTTGCTATTTTTTGAAAGCATTTTGTGCGTAAAAACTGGCGAGGTGGAAGTAAATCGTTATTGAAAAACGGTACAATAGATAGTTACGCTTACTAAGCATGTTATTCCCGGGCCGGATTTACATTGCGCGGGACTTTTGGCACTTAAAGGTTTTTGCGACATCTTCCTGCCAAATATCAGTAAAGACTAAAAAAAGTCCTACTATCTGAGCGCGGGGACCTGGAAATGTGCCATATGGCAAATACGGCGCTGGTTATTGCATTACGTTCATAAAAAGTTTAGATGAAGGCCTGAGGTAGCAACTTTTAGGACAAAACCTTTAATTTCACCCTGGTTATACGTTTAAATAGGTTGGAAAAAATAAACTTAAGGGTGTGCGCCGGGCCCCCTGGTCGTCAATAAAATTTTTGTTAAGTACTGTCGTACACGTGTACTGTTATACGCAAAGATGCTAAAAGAAACTGAAAATGAAGAAACAAGAATTTTTTGTCAAATTTTTGTCATTGGTGGCATTTCGATTGAAGGAGCCCGGGCTCCTTGGGCCACCCCCTGGCTACGCCTATGATTTTGAAATAAGATCGCGCCCTAAAGTTTTTTCATAAAAGCAAACATTTAAAGCAAAGCTAAAATAACTTTTTTTCCAAAACGTGGAGGACTTAAGCGAAGTCACTTGACAGTTTTTTGAAACCTCCAAGAATTGCATTGTTATGACGTGAACACTTGGTCGTCATTATTATTACTAACTTTTGTACGCGTAAATCGTTAATTAAAGAAACAGCAATTCCGTACAAGGACAACATACTGGCTATGCTCTCATTATATTTATCATTGGTAATATTTGAATCGGGGGCTTGCATTACCGCGTGTGTTATAGCATTAAGTTCATAATAACGTTAAACAAGGGCCTAGGGTTGCAACTTTTAGGACAAAACAGATTTCTCACAGGTTTTGCATGTAAATTGTTAACAATTTTGGATTAAGAGGCACCTGGCCCGTAATCCTTGGTTATCAGTCAGGAGTCCTGGGGGCCCCCCTGGTTGTAAGTTAGGGGCCCCAGGACCGTTTGGTTGTCAGTTAAGAGCTCTGGGGCCTCCTGGTTGTCGGTTAGGGGCCTCGGGGACCCATGGTTGCTAGTTAGGCACCCCGGGCGCCCTGGTTGTCAATTAGGGGCCCCGGGATCCCTCGTCGTCATTAATATTATTGTTAATTACTGTTACGTGCGTAACTATACTGAAAAAAATCTGCAACTAAACATCGCTAGGCTATGTTGTCATAATTTTTTTTTATCATTGGTGGTATTTTATTATTGGGGGGGCGCCCCCCTCTGGCTACGCCTATGACCTGAAGAATTTTATTCAACATTGAGCAAATGAATTTATCTATGTAAGCATGTGTTTATTATTGCTTTGTATTTTTTGACTGCAGGATTGTATATTAAATCAAATCATCGAAATATTGTAAAAAAAAATTCATTTGTAAATGTATTATAAAAACGAAGAATAAAACTCTATCAAGGAAATGGGTATATATAAGAGGTGAAGTCCTCGAGGACACATTTTGAAGTCCTTGGCCTTGGCCTCGAAGGTCAAGTCCTTGGCCTCGAGGCTGTCCTCGAAAATTGGCCTGTCCTCGGCTCGAGGACAGCACTGTTTTTTGAATTGTTAAAATTTTGTGGAGCACTTAAAAAATTTTTTGGATAACGTTTTTTTATGGAGATCGCTTGAAAAATTTCTGTGGAGACTTTTTTTTTTTTGGAGATCGCCTGAAAATTTTTTGTGAAGACCTTTTTTTTTGGGTGCCTGTCCTCGGAAAGGCTGTCCTTGGCCTCGGATTTTTTTTGTGTCCTTGGCCTTGGCCTCGAGCTTTGTGTCCTTGACTCCACTTCTGGTATATATTTTTGCAGTTAAAAATCGGTCACAAGTCAACCTATACTTAACAAATTATGCCATACTAAACCAATTAATTCTTAGTAACTGAGATTGTTACTGAATGAAACTCTAGGTTTTAGGGTGCCAAACTCACTGAAAGTAGGTTCCAGGCTGTTGATCTAACTGAAGTCTTTACCTAACCAAATTAGGCTACAGAGTATAAATTTAACGCATATCCTTACCGAATACACTTAGGCTTAAGGCTGCTAACTAGATTAAATGAAAATCGATAACTTAACAGCTACAGACCACTATAACTGCTGTTATCTTTACTAAACTAAAACTAAAGTTATCTATTTCTTACTAAATTAGTTTTGTAAAGATAAAAGATTTATAGCCCGTAGCCTAGTTTCAGATTTTCCTTTAATCTGGTTAGCAGATAGAAAATTTGTATTTTTTCGGGAAAAAATAACTCAATTTTATGCCTATTTTGATAAACTTTAATGGTTTTGAAATGTGGCATACAAATTAACAGTGCAAAACCATGATTAAACTGGTTTCATAAATGAACAAGGGCTACGCATTATGCGGGAGGTGAATACTGGTAAAATTTCAGGTCTCTTGTTTACAAGCTGACAAGTTTACAAGTTTACAAACTTGTTTACAAGTTTACATTAATCATAAAATCTTATTAGTTCAATGAAACTCACGAGAAGTAATCCATTTCGTCTATATTTAATAGAGAAAATATTTGGTGGGGGAGGGCTAATGGAACAGTATTTTAGTCTAAGTGTTTGGTAATTAACTAATATTAAATAGCCACCCCCTCCCCTATTTCTGAGCGTATAAATTTGTTTTTGAAACCTATATTCAACATGTTTCAACGAGCGATCGAATTCGATTGCTTATTTTTTGCACAAAATAACTCAAATAACTCAATTTTATGCCTATTTTGATAAACTTTAATGGTTTTGAAATGTGGCATACAAATTAACAGTGCAAAACCATGATTAAACTGGTTTCATAAATGAACAAGGGCTACGCATTATGCGGGAGGTGAATACTGGTAAAATTTCAGGTCTCTTGTTTACAAGCTGACAAGTTTACAAGTTTACAAACTTGTTTACAAGTTTACATTAATCATAAAATCTTATTAGTTCAATGAAACTCACGAGAAGTAATCCATTTCGTCTATATTTAATAGAGAAAATATTTGGTGGGGGAGGGCTAATGGAACAGTATTTTAGTCTAAGTGTTTGGTAATTAACTAATATTAAATAGCCACCCCCTCCCCTATTTCTGAGCGTATAAATTTGTTTTTGAAACCTATATTCAACATGTTTCAACGAGCGATCGAATTCGATTGCTTATTTTTTGCACTTTTTCAAAGTTTTTACTGATTTGTGAGTTATATTTTTGACAAATTAGCGCCCCTTCTAAATAAATTCTTCAAAAGATGCTTGAAACCGCTTTTAGTCCATTCCCGCGTGCTAAACATTTCCAATGATAAAACATTTTGTTGTATTCTGTTTTATTCGATCGGTATATAAAACCGTGTCATCCCAAAATGGTAAACCCGGGCCAAGCCGCCCCCCATAACGACGCCACTGAGCTGCCTAACAGTTGTGCAGTAGAAGAATTTGTATTGAAAGTCGGCTATGTAACTTCTTCAGAAGTAATATGCAAGCTTACATTTACAGACTGAACATTAAACAATTTCTGAAGTTGATTAACTGGAAACTTTCCTTTCAGTTGGTAGCAAAAAGTAGTAGGTAAATTGAACCAGAAACAGAAGGCAGTAGCACTGTAAAGCCAAAGACATAAAACTGGATGATCCGAAACTGTGCGAATGCGCTCATTTTATTCTCTGCTTGGTCACGCTTGGCTGCAGGCCTTACTCTTCTGCTTTTCTCTGGCACTGGGGATTGGTGCGCAGTTTGAAAAAGGTCAGTTGAAGAGCTAATAATTTGCCTGAGAAGTAATTAACGGTAATTTGAAGGGAACTGATCTGTATTTATATTTATATCATTCGAGTGAAAGCGATATCTTGAAAATTGGAGCTGATTCTACAGGTCTTTGGTTGCCTACTCAGTGTAGGATCGTGTCCGTTCTTAATCGTTTAAAGGGTGTGAACGAAATAGTCAAAGTCTTACTCATCCGCACCTACATTTTTCATAGGTCATGAACTTTTGCTGTAATCACTCGATCGATCATTCGTAATCACTTTGCGTCGGTCTTACCACATCAACGCCTAGCATAGGCGAGCCAAGGGGGGGGGGGGGGAGCAAATGGATTTGCCACTAATGATAAAAATGACAACAAAGCCTTTTTTCAGCTTAAGTTTATTTTAGCACATTTGCGTTCAACAGTACAATGTTAATATCCAACAAATGTAAATGTATTATCCGGAAAAAACTCAGGCTTTTTATCCTAAAAGTTGCAACCTCAGTCCCTCATCTAACCTTTTTGTGAACATGACTGGTAATCATCTATTGTACCAACTTTGAATAACAATCCATATCCATCTCAGCAATTTTAATGCGACAAAATACTTTTGAAACAAAAAATTCGCATGGGAAAATGATTATTGGACAAATTATCGAATTTGAATTGAGCGAGCCTGGATCCTAGTTATTTATGTACTCCTAAACTGGTTATTTTTACAATAAAACAAAAACCTCCAAGGCAAATTTTTGTGTGAATTATTATTTACTAGCTGCTAAAAATATTGCAGGAGGCATTGCATCTTGCTTCACCCTACTTGGACCAAGCCACTTGCAAAATTTAACCTAAAAATGCAAGATTTTAAACGTGTTTTGGACTTGACCTGCAAGTAAATTGAAGATTGAACAATTTAATTTTTTCAGTTGACTTTCAAATCTTAAAAATTTAGTGATTTTTTAAATGGATCTACAAACGTGCGAAATGTGATCCAAATGGCCTTAGAATTGCAATTTTTTCTAAAACATTACTAAAAATCGCCCAGCGGCGGGGGCTTTGCCCCCAAACCCAGGTCTGTGATACGATTAAGTTACACTAGTTTACTCACCATCTTTCCCAATTTACATTTTTTTAAAACTTTTCAAGTTTTGGTTCAAGTCGTGACCCCCCTTTAGCAAAATCTTGGTTACATGGTAACCCAGGCTTCTGCTTCTGATTCTCCATTTTACGGTATCTCTATCCCATTGAAAATTTCTTTTGAAAAGTTCTGATGACGTCATTGCTTTGCGGTTTGAGGTCCACGAATCAAAAATCCTAGCTACGCTTGTGACGCCGACCACTTTTTTGGGTTGTGTTTGCAAGTCTTTCCTCTGGCTGGGCCTCCACTGCGGGTAGACTGCTTGGCCCTAATGGGAAATATGCGTCAAGTGTCTTTCCCAAGGACACAACGACGTATTGCAGTCACTAATTCTGAAAAAAAGGTGCGTTGACGCTTTTTCGCAAGAATTTGGTAAAATGTATGAATCTTCAAAGGTAGAGGGTTTTAGTAGGACATCAGACGACATTTAGAGTTTTGATCGTATGCTGTAGCTGATGATTTATTTTTGCTTTATTCTACTGTCACGAAACAACGGTGGCTCTGCATATTAGACAAAACCGCATCTGCTTTGGAGTTTCTCTGCGATCAATTTCAAAACATACCTATGATTTTTCACTGAATTATTTCGATGAATTCAAATTTGTTTCACTAAAACGTCTCAAAATTGACGGTTTTCTTCATGAAATAAGCAAAAATTTCTTGAGCGGCGACCCTCCAAAATAAAATTTGCAGCCGAAACTTCACGAAAAAATATCATAAAATCAATCTTCTTTGTAAAAAAAAGCAATATTTTTCAGCGGCAAAGACTTCGCATTCCAAAGTAGAAGTTAATCCTTTTTATAAAGATACTTCACCACTGGATAACATATCTTAAAAAAAAGAAATCAAAAACGCACAAACTAACTAATCATATACATTCTTCTCTAGAACAATTTAAAAAGAACACTAGGCTCATTAAAGAAAAATTCCAGCCTCAGCAGCAAAAATAAATTAAGGATAAACGAAAAAAAAATCCAAATTAATACAAAAAAAAATCCTAAACTGATTCAAAACGATAAAATTTCAATGGTTTTCTAGTATTTGCGAGCAAAATCGCAACTATTACGAGATTATAGAATGCTGTTGCGCTCTGTGCGAGTAGCTGAGAAAATTTTTGACAGTCGTTCAAGTCGAAAAAAGAGCATTTTTGCGGCAAAAGCAGTAAAAAAAAGTGGCGGCAAAAGTAGTAAAAAACGTTCACTTAAGCACACAAAGCTTTGGGACTAAACAACTTAAACAGTTTTACAAATATGGTCGATAAAATTAACATCTTAAACAGTTGTGCAAATGTGGTCGTAAAATTAACATCCGTGTTTTCAAAATTTAAGTACAATTGAGGCTAAAATTCGGCAAAAAAATACGAACAGCCAGCCTTAACTTAATATTTATTGGTTCTTATTAAAAAGGGTATACTATTAGCCTGTTTACATGTGCACTTTTGGGAACCAGTTCCTGGTTCCGAAAAGTAGTTCTTTTGTTGGCACTTTTTCGCTCGAGTTTACATGCACATTTCAAGAACTCGGTCACCTATGAAATGAAGAAGACTTGCTGAGATGTATAGGCTGGTAAAATACAATGCAAATATGCAATACAACGTAAGTAAATAAATGCAATGCATGAAATTCTGAGCTAAACATCGGTATTATCTGTTATCATTAATTATTTTCGAATTATTAGCATCATGAAAACAGTCTAAACATTTGGGCATGTTTAGGCCTACCTTTGTGATCAACTCTGCTTGGACTAAGACCAACGGCTAAACTAGGCCTAATTGACGTTTTCATCTAAGAACGAACTGCATTTCAAATTTAGATTCACTACCGTATTTGCATTAATAAGGTTAGCCTAGTGTAGTAGGCAAACCTCTGCTAACTAGCTGAGATACGGTAGGCCTAAGCTCAGGGCTTCCTGTTACCTGCTCCATTTTAGACCAAAGTAGCCTAGTATACACTACCAATACCAGCATAGGCCTATTTATGGTAGCCTAATTTATTACCAACCTATGTAGGCTACTTACCTATGTCCAACCAGCCTGCGAGTACAGCCGACCTACTGAACCTAAACGATCAGAACTTTTGGAACTTCAACTGGCCCACCTCTGGTAGCAGTTCCAAATTGCGAACGGTTGTGACGTAATTCAGAACCTTTTTTGTGTGTGACTCAGCAAAATTCAGGCACTAGAACTAAGAACTGGTTCCCAAAAGTGCACATGTAAACAGGCTATATATGCCATAAAAAACTAAGGCAATTTTTTTGACATTATTCAGTTCAGAACTGCAACATCTTGACGTCCTTCGTGGTCGACTCCTGGGAAGCCATGTCAACTTCCACTGGCAGTTAGGTGGCCAGAACAACCACCAACCCTGCAGCTCCAATGATATTTCACATTGTAGCTCAAGTCAAATTAAGCACAGAGCTGGACAGCGCTGTTTCGAGCTTTTAGCTCTCATCGGCAGCAGCTCGAAACAGCGCTGTCCAGCTCTGTGCTTGATTATTCAGTTCAGTTTATTTTTGGCATTTCTGGCATGGAAGCAACAAAAATTGACATAGGCTCTTGACTCTTTAAAGTTCAATGCTATCGTAACAACAAGATAAAATGAAATATAAAACTTACACTTACATATTTAGAGTAGTTCAATCTATTCAGTGTGAAACACTTAACACATTTTGACTCATAAAAGCAGAAGAAATGAGAAGCCACAACAATAAACATAAAAACAACATTTTTAATATTTACATTTCAGTGATGTCGTAACCAGAGGTGGAGTCGAGGACACAAGGCTCGAGGCCAAGGCAAAGGACACAAAAAAATTTCGAGGCCAAGGCCAGACCCTCTTGAGGCCAAGACCAAGAACCAAGGACACAGGCGCAAGTGTTCTCCAAAAAAAAGAAGGTTTTCAAAAATTTTTTTCAAGCAATCTCAAAAAAAAAGGTCTTCAAACATTTTTTTCAGGCGATTTCCACTTGGGGAAAACAAAAAAATGCCTTTGCAAATTTTCTGCGAGGTTTCTGGCGCTTTCCAACAAAATTTCAACGGTTCAAAAAATAGTGTTGTCCTCGAGCCTAGGACAGGCCAATTTTCGAGGACTTGAGGCTTCGAGACCAAGGCCAAGGACTTCAAAATGTGTCTTCGAGAACGTCCTCGAGGCCAAGGACGTCCTCGAGGACTCCACCTCTGGTCGTAACATTAAGTTGTGATAACACGTTGATATTTATGTATCTTACGTAAAACTTACTCGAAAATTGAATTTTGGGGGGTAATTTAGTAGTTGACAAAACTTTACGTAAATTACCCAAAGCCACAACTTCCAGAAACAACGATATTTGTTACAATTGCTACCTATTTGTTAATTGAGCAAGGCTGAGGCTGCACAATACAGTCACTGTCAGCAGATGAGCGCGGGCAAAGACAGAGCAAAAATCCGCACAAAAAAGAAACAAAGAGGAAAAAGAGTGGGAAAAAGAGTTGCGTATCATCTAGTTTTATGTCATTGGTATAACCGTTTGCAATATTTTTTATCGCACATTTAAATCATGACACGTTGCTATTTAAAAAGTATACAAAATTCTTGCAAATTTAAAAAAGGTATGCAACGCAAAAAAAGGTTGAAGAGCACTGGCCTATACCGTTGGTTGGCTCATATAATACGGCCGTTGTAGGCTGTTTAGTTGAGTGGGTGACTAACTGCACCACACTGTTGGTTTCTTGTACTGTAAGTTACAGGAATTCCTGCACCTGGTTTGTGATCCCAGGAGATGTAGTTTGGGTATGCCTCGCGCTGCCATGTGGACACTTGATAAATATGTTAATAATTTGTTACGATGGCTATTTTTGGTAACTGGTTTCGGGTGTCAGTTGTGACTTGCAGTCTGAGACGGTGCAATTTCTGCATGTGTTGTTATCAGAGGTGGAGTCGAGGACACAAGAATCGAGACTAAGGACACAAAAAAATCCGAAGCCAAGGACAGTCCGACCAAAGACAGACCCTCTTGTGGCCAAGCACAGGACTGATCAAGGCCAAGGCTGAAGACCAAGAACATAACGCGGGGGTGATCGAAAAAAAAAAGAAACTTTGTAAAGTTTTCCGAAAATTCAGGCGTTCTCAAAAAAAAAAAAAGAAAACGGTCTTCGACCCAAACTTTTTTAGATTTCCAAAAATTCAAGCGTTCTCCAGAAAATAAAAGTCTTCAAAAATTTTTTCGAAAGCTCTCAGGCGTTCTTTAAGACAAAACAAAATTGGTCATGACATTGGCCCATTTTCAACAAGTCAAAAAATGGTGCTGTCCTCGAGCCGATGACAGGGCATTTTCAAGGACTTGCAGGCTTCGAGGTCAAAGACTTGACCTTCGAGGCCAAGACCGAGGACTTTAAATTGCGTCCTTGAGGACTCCACCTCAGGTTGTTACAACCAATACTGCTGTTGTAGGATACGCTAAGTAATCTCTAGTGTTTCCATAGTGAGTGTAGGCCTTAGACTAGGATAGTTTAGGTTTGTGTGTAACTGTGGTTAATTGACGTGTGGCATGTGTTGACTCAATAAAGTCTATTGTTCTAATCAGATCTGGAATGGCACCCCTCTTCAAGCGCTTATAGACCGTAAACTTGTTCATATAGGAGCCAGAGATTAATCTACCGCGAGACATTAGTTTACCAAAGCGGATGAATCCGATGAAATATAATTTCACGGATAAGGAAAATAGTGAAACAACCGAACCAGATTTGGGGAGCGTCCTCTTTATTACCTCAAATAGTTCTCATTTCTTCAATAAAACTGATCTTGAGCGGTATCTGTTTAAATATTTGAATCCGCTGGTGGAATTTTCCACAGTAGAAAGAATTGAAATATTGTTTCTTGAATCCGACATTTGAAACCTTGCGCAATGCGCAAGTAGTACGAAAACTGAAAAGTGCTTTAGTTTTGGGCAAAAGCGCTCTCCAGTGAAAATTAATCAAGAATTACGAAGTCAAAAGATGATCCATAAGGTTTTTAAATTAAAGTCGTCTGCTGCAAAACAGAGAGATCGGATTCAGCGGATTTGAAAAACCTGCTATTCAACATACTGATCCTGTGAAATCCATTTATTGATCCGCATGAACCAAGCACTCTGCGTCTGTCTAACCACACCAACTCTAGGCTTTTTGGGGGTTTTTGTTTGCTAGTCTTTCGTCATGCTGGGCCACCACAAGGGGTAGACTGCTTGGCCTAAGTAGAAAATTAGCGTAAAGTGTTTTTCTCAAGGACACAACAACTCATTTTCAGTTCGAGAATCAAACTGAGCGCCAGCAGTTGTTGGATCGCAACTCGATGCTTCTGCACTAACTTGAGCTATCGCCGCCTTCGATTAAAATATACTGAGAATATTAGCTCAATTTATATAACTTAGTGGAGTCAAGACTTCAAAGTTGGTATTCACACTTAACCTGTTTGATGGCAAATCTAATGCCTTATCTTTGATTCAGAGTAGTTGCAATTCATTTTTTCTAGAACCAATAGTTGAAGAAGAAGTAGTAAATTACATCAGAGCTATGAATCCATCAAAAAGTACAGGAAGACATGGAATTCCTGCAAAGTATATAAAAATGTCAGGCTCTGTTATAGCTCCAGTTCTAACTAACATTTTTAATGCATGCATATCTACAGGATATTTTCCAAAAGTGTTCAAAACCGCTGAAGTTGTTCCAATTTTCAAAAAAGGCGAAAGAGAGTTATGCAGTAATTATCGCCCTATTTCTATTTTAAATCCTTTTGCCAAACTATTTGAAAAGTGTCTGCTTGATCAACTAAACAATTATTTTGTGAGCAATAATTTGATTAGTCCAAACCAGTATGGTTTCAAGAAAAATTGCTCAACAAATGAAGCCGTTTTAAATACTTACTGAACAATAAGCTACTTGACAATATAGATAAAAAGCTCATTACATGTTCTATTTTCTTAGATTTAAGAAAAGCATATGATACCATCAATCACACAATACTGATCAAGAAACTAGAAAAGTATGGAATTAGAGGATTACCATTACAGTTACTAGCAAGTTACTTGACTGACCGTCAACAGTATACAATTGTAAATCAAAATAAATCCAAGTCAAGAGATGTTATTTGCGGTATTCCGCAGGGCTCAACTCTAGGTCCATTGTTATTTAATATTTATATCAATGATCTTCCACTTGCCTCCAATTCCACAATTCATCTTTTTGCAGATGATACAAACCTTACTCTCTCCCATTCCAATGTTTCAACACTGCAACAAAACATTAATTATGAATTAGTCAATGTAAGCTATTGGTTCACGGTGAATAAATTATCAATTAACTTTAATAAAACTGAGTTTATGGTAGTGACAAGAAAACAAAATAAATCTGAACTCAAAGTATCAATAGATAATACTACAATCAAGCAATCACATCACATAAAGTATCTAGGTGTTCTCATAGACGACAATCTAAACTGGAAACAACAAATCAAGGAACAATGTTCAAAGGTAGCAAGGGGATCTTGGGCCCTTAATCAATTAAAACACTTTGTAGATGAGCAAACCTTAAGATCTGTTTACCACTGCCTCATATACTCTCATCTACAATACTGCATAAGTAGTTGGGGGACTGCTTCAAAATCAACATTAGCACCTCTCTTTATTCTGCAAAAAAGAAGCATCAGATTGTTAACTGGAAGTGGATATCGTGAGCATACTAATCCTTTGTTCTATCGAGCTAAATGCTTAAAACTCAAGGATATTTACTCTCTGGAAACTGCAAAGCTAATGTACAAAATTCACAATCACTGTAATGTATTATCTTTTGCAAATTCAGATAAGTTTAACCTAATAAAAAACTGCTATACACATAAGACAAGATTGAGCCACAAAAACACTTCTTTCTTCCAAGAACTAGAACAAGATTAGGGCAAAAGTCTCTATTATACGCAGGAATTAAAATTTGGAATGAAATTCCAAGCATTATAAAAGAAGTTTCATTCTACAGATTTAAAAAAGCTGTTAAAGCTCATTTTTTATCAACCTATGAAACCGATAAAAGCTAGAATAACAGCTTTCTATCAGCAATGCAGTAGTAATTACAGGAAACATAGTTGCATATTTATGCTTGAGTTCAACAATCACCTATTCTATTGCTTGAATGGCATGAGATGGTGCATTCATCTATCACACGTTTATACTATACGTCATCTCTCATTTTGGTGTGCCCTTGAATTATAAGTAATTTTGCAGTAACTGACTGAGGTTGATATATACTGGTATTGGAAATTGTACCAGTACTAATGACATATTGGCAAACAATACAAAACAAAGCAAGGAGGTTTTTTTTTCACTCCAATTGTCCACTTTAAATTCTATAAAACATAAATAAGCATTGTGAACTGTATTGATTTTATTTTCTATCCAATCTGTAGATACAGTATTTTTTTTTTTAGTATGCTTAGAGTTAGAACAATTCTAATGTTGCATGTTGACTATGAGTTTTGTGTATACACCAGAGGTGGAGTCGAGGACACAAGGCTCGAGGCCAAGACCAAGGCCAAGGACACAAAAAAAATCCGAGGCCAAGACCAAGGCCAAGGACAGCCTTTCCGAGGACAGACACTCTCGAGGCCAAGGACCAAGGACACAAGCGCAAGTGCTCTCCAAAAAAAAAAAAAAAAAAAGGTCTTCACAAAACTTTTTCAAACGATCTCCACAAAAAAACGTTTTCCAAAAAAATTTTCAAGCGCTCCACAAAATTTTAACAATTCAAAAAATACTGCTGTCCTCGAGCCGAGGACAGGTCAATTTTCGAGGACTTGAGGCCTCGAGGCCAAGGCCAAGGACTTGACCTTCGAGGCCAAGGCCAAGGACTTCAAAATGTGTCCTCGAGGACGTCCTCGAGGCCAAGGACGTCCTCGAGGACTCCACCTCTGGTATACACTGTACAAAGTGTACATATCTTTGCAACACTTTGTTTTTAATTTTGCATAAAATTTTTTATCATAGAAAGTAGCAGACTGAGAAAATCTAGAAGCTGCTTTTTAACCTTAACTTGGTGAGGTGGCAGTAGACTTAGATGACCTTTCGGTCCTTCGCTGTCTCCTCACCAAGTGACTAAATTTTGCTTTGACTCTGCAAGTTTGTGTGTTGGTTTTAAAGGAATTGGATATTTCGATGCTTTGGTGATAGACCTAGAGGAAGTTGCAGTTTTTTTTTTGTGATATGACGTCACTTGGTAAAATAAATAAATATGATGATGATGATGTTTGATGTTCAGCGAAATCCTAACATTACTAAATTATTGTTTTATCTTTAATGTAGTGAAACAATGCACTGTTTCTTGCATCAACAATCAAGCATATCTATGATTACCATCGGCCAGTCTTATAAAAATTAAACGAATTTTTTTACTGTGCTGTGAAGTGATATTTTGGTGTTGGCCCAAACCTTAACACAAAAAAAAGCAAATACGGCCTAACAAAAAAAAAAAAAAAAAAACAGAAAAACTTGTTTGCAGTTTTGTGTCAAAGCGTGTCACTAGTTAGCGAAGCTCATCTGCACGTTATTGCGCCTGGGCTACACTTTGTACGAAGAGTTGCTGCAACGGAAACAAAGCGTTAGCAACATTGTGTTTGGTTTGAGCAGCACAGAATTAAACTTCAAAACGAATGCGCTTCTTAACTGTCTACAATTAACCACATTCTGCTTTGTTTTTTGCCATTTGACCCGTCATGGGTAGATTGAATCATAATCAAAAGTTCCAGGTAGGTTTAACATTTGGAACGCCCTAAATCTAAATCAACCTTAAGACGTTCATCTTTATATCGCTTACAGTATTATCCATAGATGGGCACAAGTCCGCTAATCGTTAATCCGTTAATAACGAAGCTAACTTTTTCATTAACTCGTTAATCCGTTAAAAATTTTTTTCATTTTAACGGACTAAATTATCTTCCGTTAAGTTCTGTTAACGGACTAAAGTAACTTCCGTTAAGTTCTGGTAACTTCCGTTAAGGTTTTTATTGTTAATATCTCCCATCATTTATTCATCAGACCGGTACAAACAAGTTTGCACTGGTAACAGTTGTTGCGTATTAGCACGAGCTTTATAGAAGAAAGCAAGAAAGGGGCTCTTTTTGAGGCAAATAATAATCTGCAGCCTCAGAGGTCTATCAATGATCGCTGTTTAAAATTTTCAACGATTTTCCAATCGCAGCTTCGTTGAGCATTTGAACTTATTTTTATCGTGAAATTAGATTAGACTGTAAAATGTAACTTCCAAAACACAAAAAGACCACCATAGCAATAAACATTTCCTCACAATCAGCTCAACAGCATCAATACGTGTTCTAGAAGCGAGTGAATACAAAGAAATGTAAATTACACTAAAACTGTTAGCGGATTAACGGACTTTATTAACTTCCGTAATTAAAGCTGAAAATAACGGATTAACGTTAACGGAGGTGTGAAGTTTGTTAACGGACTGGTGATTAACGAAGCTAACGTTTTGCATTAACTAGCCCACCCTTGGTATTATCAGCTTATGAATGCAGTGTATAATAGATACCGGAAAATAAAATGCGCTCTTTGAAACTCGTAAGAAATGACAGCATCTACACTTCTAATTTAATTCTGTTTCACTACTAAATCATTTGAAAGTCACAAAATACACAAAAATGCATAAAAATTTATCAAAATCTAGTAACAGGATGTGTCCCCGATGAAAGTAAAGCAACAATCACGTTGTTGTTGCAAATAACAGGTTTCTTTCTTACCTTATTCACTGACTATAAACATCTAAAAAATAACAAAAATACTGTAATTAACTTTTCCCAACAGCCTTTACCATCTCACTGTGATCTCGTTTTATATTTCCGGAAAATAAGTTCAATGCCAATATTGTGAATGAACAGTTAGTAAACTATTACTCTGTAGAGGTAGCATTTTTCTCGCTGAGAATTTCAATTTCTATGGCAAGCACGACAACTTATATAACCTTTGCGACAGCAGAATTTTATTATTTTGAGAATCGAATACTAAGCGCTTGGTTGCTATAACCGATATGCCTCATTTAACAATTTAATGTTGTAGTCGGTAAAATGTATGAGCAAAGACCTTTTTTTGCTGTGCCTGTTTCAAACATTTAATCTTTTCTGACGTTGCAGGTTTATGAGCTTTTTGTTGATGTAACATAAACGTCAGTAAACTTTCTTTAGATATTCTACCCCAATTGGACAGCTATATCATGATATAAAGTTTCATAAGTTATTCTTAGAACAAAAAGCTTTCAAACTTTTTAGCAACATTAATAATAACCGATCAAGTTGCAACAACAAAGAAAACATCTTTTTTTCTACCAAAATGCACTGCACATGACAGCTTAAACTTCTTGTAAAAAATGAGCTCGACCAATTCCGTTGTCGCAGTGTTTTGTAAAAAAACTCTTGATCATACCTTAAAGGCGGTGAATCATCCAGCCAATTTCAGTGGTTTACAATAGCTAAAATTGAACTATAATTTTTGATATTTTTAGTTTTAATTTTGGGACTGCGGTTGCAAAGATATTCAACAAATACAAAAAGATGTCCCCCCGAAAAAAGTTTTTGGAAACTCTGAGTTTTGTTCTTGCCGCCAAAACCACAGTAGGCCTAATGGTTTAGAGAGCTGTGGTAAGCCTAATAGTTTAGAGATAGTTTATTTCTAAATAGTTTAGGCCTAACTATCTCTAAACTATTAGGCCTAATAGTTTAAAGATAGTTAGGCCTAATAGTCTAATAAGATAACAGTAGGCATAGAGTTTAGAGAACTGTGGTTTTGGCGGGAAGATCAAAACTCAGAGTTTCCGAAAACTTTTTCGGGGGGACATCTTTTTGTATTTGTTGAATATCTTTGCAAACGCAGCCCCAAAATCAGAACAAAAACTATCAAAACTTATAGTTCAATTTTAGCTATTGTAAACCACTGAAATTGGCTGGATGATTCACCGCCTTTAAAAGATGCTCAAACACTCATAATTATTTATACAAGAACGGCACCGGTATATTATTAGCGCTTTTACATGTACGATTTTCAAGCTCTTGGATCCAATTTGAGGTTACAGAGTCATGCTAACAAAGTGCCAAAGTACAAAAAAACCATTACAATCCAAGAGTTCTTAATTTCACCAAAAGAATATTTCTAACTCACAAATTCTATACGTAATAAATTTGATTTTTTTTGAAGGAAAGGGACGGGGCATGATACGGCAATAAATAGTCAGCGAAACAAACAACCGGACCTAAAAGGTCAAAGGTCATAGTAAAAAAATATTTAGGGTCAAATGATAATTTTATTCACTGTCAAATTTAGAAACCCTTAACACTCTTTTTCACCCTTAACGGGATCATCAAAAGAGAACTTCTAAACAACATATACAAAAACAAATTGATTAGTTACACTTGAAACATAGATTTGTAAGCGGTTATTAACAAACTAATACGTCTGCCTGGCCTCGAAACTTTCGTCAGCTGGGCCACAGAACAGCTGTTATAGGACTTTTAAGTTGGAAGGCGGACAACATTGTGTGTACTAAATAATACGCATGCTGGGTTTGTCGTCGGTTACGTTTCAAATTTAAGTGACTCATAATCGGGTAACTTCCATTAGATTAAATTTGAAAGGTAGGAGTTAAAAACATTGAAACGACTAATACGCAAACTCAATATAGCACTGCCAGCAGGTTTATAATTTATTCGGAGAAGGGGAGTTGTGGCAAGCGCCTAAGGCTTAATCGACATTTTTTAGCAAAAATTTGTTTTTGTGCCCGCATTTTGAAATTAGCTCAGAGCGTTTATTCAACAGTTGATTTCGCTTTGATGATTTGCAGCTTTTCTGCCAAACAAAGGCTGCATATTTTTGCATCACAGCGATATGGAGCAGCTTCTTTAATGACGCTCCATTGGATTTGGTAATCGTGGCCTTTTGTTGTTGTGCTCCCAAACTCGTTTTGATAGTTTGGTGTTTTTTCTAGGCGCTGATGTCGAAACGAAGAGCTGTGGTTGTTGAAGCGCTTTTTGAAAGCAGTTGAGCACGATCCGCAATAGTCGTTCCTTTCGTTTCCAGATGAGATGGTGGCCTTGTAAACTAGACAGCTTTTCAGGCAATTTCCTTTCAGCGGGCAGTTGGATTTGTTTCGACAGTTGCAATTTTCTTCCACTTTGGTTTCGTCGATTTTCGGTAGGTTTGTCACGTTAGAATTATGTAGTTTGATTATAGCTGCCATGTTTGGCATGCAGCTATAACTGACTGGTAGTATGTTTGGTAGAGGCCGAATGATTCAACTGGTAGTATGTTTGATAGTTGGTCGAGTAGGTAAAGACCTACTAATTCGCATATTTCTGCGCCATCAAATGAGCCCATTGTCACGTCGAATTATGGGTAAAATTTGATGACGCAGAAATATGCGAATTAGTAGGTCTTTACCTACTCGACCAACTATCAAACATACTACCAGTTGAATCATTCGGCCTCTACCGCGATGACGGTCTAACAATCTTATCCGGCATTTCAGGACCATGCACCGAACGAATTATTAAGAGCATCAGAAACTTATCTAAAACCAACAAGCTCAAAATAACTATCGAAGCACGCATGCAGCAAACTGACTTTTTGGATGTCATGTTCAACGCGAATAACGGCAAATACTGGACCTACAAGAAACGAACTCACAACTGCAATGCATTCATACCCTGTCAAACCACCCTCCCAACATCAAAAAGCAACTTCCCAAGATGATAGAGAAAAGATTATCTGGCATATCATGCTATCCAGAAGAGTTCGATAGAGCGAGACCTGCATACGCACAAGCCCTAGAAAAAAGTGGATACAAACAAAAATTGGAATTTTAAACAGAAAACAGCAGCAGAAAAAGACACAGAAAACGAAACATTACCTGGTTTAATCCCACTTTTAGCAATAATGTATCCACAAATATCGGCAGGGAATTTTTAAATCTATTGGACAAGCACTTCCCCCCAACCACAAATTGCACCCATTTGCAATCATAACTGTGTAAAAGTCAGTTATAGCTGCATGCCAAACATGGCAGCTATAATCAAACTACATAATTCTAACGTGACAAACCTACCGAAAATCGACGAAACCAAAGTGGAAGAAAATTGCAACTGTCGAAACAAATCCAACTGCCCGCTGAAAGGAAATTGCCTGAAAAGCTGTCTAGTTTACAAGGCCACCATCTCATCTGGAAACGAAAGGAACGACTATTGCGGATCGTGCTCAACTGCTTTCAAAAAGCGCTTCAACAACCACAGCTCTTCGTTTCGACATCAGCGCCTAGAAAAAACACCAAACTATCAAAACGAGTTTGGGAGCACAACAACAAAAGGCCACGATTACCAAATCCAATGGAGCGTCATTAAAGAAGCTGCTCCATATCGCTGTGATGCAAAAATATGCAGCCTTTGTTTGGCAGAAAAGCTGCAAATCATCAAAGCGAAATCAACTGTTGAATAAACGCTCTGAGCTAATTTCAAAATGCGGGCACAAAAACAAATTTTTGCTAAAAAATGTCGATTAAGCCTTAGGCGCTTGCCACAACTCCCCTTCTCCGAATAAATTATAAACCTGCTGGCAGTGCTATATTGAGTTTGCGTATTAGTCGTTTCAATGTTTTTAACTCCTACCTTTCAAATTTAATCTAATGGAAGTTACCCGATTATGAGTCACTTAAATTTGAAACGTAACCGACGACAAACCCAGCATGCGTATTATTTAGTACACACAATGTTGTCCGCCTTCCAACTTAAAAGTCCTATAACAGCTGTTCTGTGGCCCAGCTGACGAAAGTTTCGAGGCCAGGCAGACGTATTAGTTTGTTAATAACCGCTTACAAATCTATGTTTCAAGTGTAACTAATCAATTTGTTTTTGTATATGTTGTTTAGAAGTTCTCTTTTGATGATCCCGTTAAGGGTGAAAAAGAGTGTTAAGGGTTTCTAAATTTGACAGTGAATAAAATTATCTCTGGTCATTGAGCTCTCTTCAGTTGGAGATACCAAAAAAAATGTTAGGGGTAAAGGATTATCTTTTTCTTCGGCTAATAAAACAAAATTGATTTTTCTCGCCTGATGAGTCTGTTGTGCAAGGACGAAACGTGTCGCAACGGCTCAAATCCATTTGTTGTTATTAAATTATTATTCATTTTTTGAAACAATGTTTTAAGTGATCTTGTACTAAACCCCCTTAACTGAATTTGATTTATATTTACCAAGTTTGAGGTGGTTTGAACACTCTCGATTTGGGAATTTCTTGACTACCACTTTTGTCTTAGACTCTCTCAAAATAGGAATAAATAAACAATAGGGGTGAATATACAAACACTGCCATACAATTGTTACCGTATACTTTCATTTTTTTTTTTATGAGGCGTGAATATTTTTTCTGACATATGGAGTGTATTCTGTTCTTTTTGAGTTTCGATTACAATTGGGACACTGCTAATGCATTGTGCGAACCTTGAATAAATTTAGTCATACGTAGCTGTACAATAACTTAAACGAATTACTCGCATACATTAATCCCATTTCACCTAAAGACAAGATCAAAATTGTAGCTTTCTTCTTTGTTTTTGTTTTTTTTTGTTTTGTTTCAGTTTTAAACAAGATCTATACAGAGCACTTTAACTTTGGATCAACTTTATTTACGAGTTATCCACTACAAATTTAAAATCGGTCGAAAATTTCCCAACTTTGAGACTTGCCGAAACCACTTCATCAACTTCATGCATGCTTTGGCCATTACGTTATTACTTTTAATCACTTTGTTGTCATATTAACAGACAAACAACGGAGGTATGACTACACATCAAAATAAAACGGACATCTTTGTAAAATTTGTTTTGTCATGACGTAAATTTGTAAAATTATGCGTATCTTTGCAAAATTAGTCTGTTCATTTTGAAAGCACATTAATGAAAATAAAGTATCAGTTTTGATCTTTTTCTCTTTTAATTTGTGATTTATTTGCGTCCAACACCAATATTTCTTTTTCTCAAAAACAAGCAATTTTTGTTTATAAATGACATCGCTAGCTCAAATGTGACGTCATCACTTCAAATTTACTATTGTTAAAAATTCAGTCAACAGAATGATGAGTGTCATGCTCGAATTTCAAGCATATGATTAAAAGGAAATGAACATAATTGACAATAAATGAATAATCATAATTCAAGATGTCTGTCATACGAAAGAACATGCAGCGTCTATTCAATTGAGCTGCATGAGTTATTAAATGATGCATGACTAAATGAATTTATTTAGACTCTATATAAACGCAGAACGAACGACCGATTAATGTTCCATCTGACCTCTGTTGAGGAGAAAGTGTGGCTATTTTGTGCTTTATTCTCATTTTGCTGACAATTGTTGTGTTGAGTTTCGAGCTCGTGGTCTCTACAAGCGCTCTGTTGGTGAGATATGATGCGCGCGGCACGACTTGCTTGCCGCGGGACTTTGGTGATTACGAGCTCAATTTCCTTTTGCTTTATTTTTGAACGTTTACTTCTAAGTTTGATTTACAATTTGGTTTGCAACTTAAAAACCTGGTTTTCAGTCTATAGAGTACAGTTGAGCTTTCCTTAGTTTTGTGATCATGAGTTTATAACGTACAGTTTTTTGTTAGAGTTTTAAGTTCTGAAAATAAACAAAGTCAATTAGCGACATTTGTTGTATGGCAAATAATTATTCTTCTCTAACCCTAAGATCCTCCTTTATCCCCCCCAATTTAACAACTTTCTGATGGATGGATTTTGATAGAGTTTTAGTATGTTATTCTCCACACCCAATAGCCCTCAAAACCGCGGAAAAAACATTTCTTGCAATTTTTTTCGGTTTTGAGAGTAGTTTTATCTGAATTAATACACTTGTCATAGTTGTTGTTGAATGCTGTAATAAAGAAATAATAAATTAGTGAAAGAATGTAGGGCTATAAGTTTAAAATCTTTTCAATTGCTAAAATCATAAAAAAATGAAACAATACACAACACTTTATACTACATAGTACATACACATGAGCAATTCTATAAGTGCTTAAAGTAACGTAGTTGCTCGCATACCCATGAAAAATATGAGACAGTATCAGGGGCGTATTTAGAGGGGGGGCATTGGGCCATGCCCCCCCCCCCTTTGAGTAGCTAGGATAGTGTAATTAGCATAGAATAGTATGCAAAGTTGTGGCATGCCAATGCCTCCCCCCTTTGTAACTTGGGCAGAAAGTTTGAGCACAGAAACGGGGGCAAAAACCTATTTTTTGGCCAAAAACAGGACTAAATTCGAGTGAAACCCTCCCTTTTTTTGGTCTTCACCTAATTTTGGGCCAAAAACCGGACTAAATTTGAGTGAAGCCCATTTTTTTGGTCTTAACCTAAGTTTGGGCTGGAAAACGAACTTGGTTTTGGGCTGGAACATTTTCATTCTGGTCTTCATTATTCTCAAATTTTCTGAATTTCCTGGCCCCCCCTTTCGAAAATCCTACGTACGCTACTGGACAGAGTATGACACTTTATACTACATACGCATAAGTGATTATGTACGTGCTTATATAGTCTCGTAGCTGCATACAAACAAAAACTATGAAACAAAATAAAACAATAATAACTACTTATTAATGATTATATAAGTGCTTATAATAACGTCATTGCATACATATAAAAAACATGAAACAAAATCAAACTTTAATGCATACACATAAATGAAACCACGGTATAAAATTTCTTAACGTAGTTGCATACGCTGGTAATAGTTGCGGTTGAATACTGTGATAATAAAAATCAAACACCACAGAAAGAATTTCGCGCTGAATATTTAACACCTTTTCACATGTTGAAAACACAGAAAGTATGAAACAATCAAAAACGCTTTATAATGCGCACACAGTTATTATAAATACAAATATACTGTGTTAATTGTATTAGACAAACAGCATTTAGTGTACAATACAGCATTAAATATAAGTGGCTGGTAACGTACTTGCATACACTTTGCAGTTTACAGTAGCGCAACTTTAACTTGAGCAATAGGCATTTTATAATTCTGTATTAGAAATCAAACCTTTTCATGGTTTGAATCTTATTTGATTCAATTCTATCATAATTTTTTAAATATCAATCTTCCATAAAAAATTTAATCCTATTTTACGCAGAGGGGCCCTCTTCTCGTTTTTTTTTTTTTTTTTGAGAAAAATCCATTCGGAAAAAAAACATTTTAATTCAAATCAACTTTACTTTGATTCAAAATTCGATACAAAAAAATAATTCCTGAAAACCTGAAAGTGCTAAGATAAGGAGAAGTTTCCTGATTTTAGAGGTTTTCCGAAGTTACATTTCGAAATTAGGCTTTTTGGCTAGTAACGTAAATGACGTCTTTAACGTTTTTGAGACGCAAATAACGTAGCTTATGCATGTTATGACTTAGTATCAAAAAACAAACGTATGTACAAAATTTAATCAGTATTTGACGTCATTTTCAAAACTACGTCATCGTTATGACGTCATTAGTTTAAAACCAATTTTTCAAAAAAATTTGGGTAAACACCAATCCTCATACCAAATTTAATGTTTTCATGGTTTTTGGTTTAGGAGTTAGATAGGGGGGCATTTTCGCCCTCCTCGTGGAAAAGCGTTGGTCAAATACCCTGCGTAAAATAAGGTTAATAAAAAAATCTTTTGAAGGAAAAATCTACAAAAAAGTAAAAGTTGAAAATTCTTCTAATATGTTAAACCAAATTGCCCGAAAAAGTCCGCTGCCTGTTGAATATGCGAAGCAGGGCAACAAATTGAAATCGACGTGCGCAAAGCTTGCAAACTAGTAGAAAATGTATAATGAGTTGCGCAATTTTTGGAAAAGAAGATATTCCCTGGCTGCATCAAAAATCAAAAAGAACTAAGAAGCTTATGTCAAAAGCTTGAAGGACACTGCATTTGTGAAGTTAAATGCAAAACACGCAATTGTTCGAAAAAAAGTGGGCGTATCATTACCATTATAGATGAGCTTTATTTCTCCATTCTTAATTAATTTGATTTGATTCATAACATAACACAGAACACGTCAATAACACACGTCAAGAGCACCTCATAACATAACAATTAGCGTGCTCTGTGTTATGTTGTAATAATCGCTCTGGTCTACGCTGTCGAGCACTTTTTTTGAATCGGTTGAATTCAAACTCTACTTATCATAATTTGACTCATAAGTTAACCAAAAAACAGTAATGTTGAGGATTGCTTGGTTTATGCAAAATTTGCTCTTGTTCTTTGGAGTAATGATTGATCTCTACCTGCTTTTTAGAGTATCTTATATTGAAGATATGCAAGGTTTATACTTTATAAATGTTGCACTTCTCGATTTATTTTCAAACTTTTTAAGTTCGGCACACTTGCTTAAATTATTGTGAATTTAAATTGTAGTTTGCAGTCTAGTTTTAAACCGACGGCGAACTTTGGCAGATAACTAAGTTTCATACCAGAGTTGAGGAATTTTCACTTTTTGTTTTCCAGTAATGCTGAAGTAAATTACTGCATGCAATTTAAAGCAACGAAAGTCGAAAAACTGTAGTTTATAAATTTCAATTTGCTGACTACTTAACCTGAAAAGAAAAGTCCGTGTTTGCCCGATAACTTTTGTTACAACCGATCAAAATAGTAACATTTTTTGGAGCACCTTCTAATTACCAAAGTTAAAATACAAGCCAAGTTTCATAAAGGCAGCCAGCTGCGTTGGACTGCACTTTCACATCAGTAGCTGCTGTTTTCCCAGATTTTGCTTCAAATCTCAACATTGTTTCATGTGGGTCAAATGTGTCTTGGGTTTCATTTTTTATGAGCTGCTCGTAGAGTTCTTCAAGGCAAAACAAAGGAGTACTCTTTTCGTTTTCCATTTTTCTTAACTCAGCGCATGAATGAGATTGGTAGTACACCGCAATTATGTCGGACATTAGTTTCGCACAAAGAGATGAGCTTGTTTCGTCCCATTGAAATATTATGTCAGGAGATTTTCCACCTTCTTCTTTTTCCAATGTCTTAAACTCGATTCTTTTCTCGTGAATATCTTCTTCAGCGTTGTAAAAAAGGCCAACTTTCGACTCTTTAACCCTGAAGCTTTTGTGCTCGTATTCTTTCCAATTTTTGCAATCAATTACAGCCAAATATTCATATTCAAGGCCATCATCAGATTTTACCAAACTCCGCCAGCCTTTAGAGGTTTCTTTTATTTGATTCTTGCTTGGTCTTGCAGTTTCCTCCAGATCAATTGAAGAACAGCAACTTTGTTTTACTTCATGGAAAGAAGACGGCGGGTCAAAAATTTTTTGAAGTAGTCGGTTACTCGGAGAAACATCAACAGCAGACATGCTAATAAAACAGATAACACAAAATGAATTTTTGTATTTTACTGTTTAAATGCAGGTGTTTAAATTGCCAAAATCGATTCTGCGAATTTTCTTTTACGCCTTTTCTTTATAGATGATCATGTGTCAACATTTGGCCTTTTCATGAAACCAGCAGCAAATAGTGACTTAATTATCTTTTGTTTTTAAACAATGTATCTTTTGTTTGTTAAAATAAAGAACTGAACTAAACTTAATTAGCTTATTTTAACATTGGCTGATTACTGGAGTTTTAATAAATGTTATACGTTGAAGTAAATCCTTAAACATGAGCGATATTGTAAGAATTTGAATGGAAAAATTTGTTTCGGCGTAGCTATGAATTTCGGTAGTTAAGTTTGATGGTAAAACTTGGCAGCACATTTTTGATCGTTATTTTTATAAGCATTATATAAACCGATAAAGAGCTTTGGGTTATGTTTAGCCACAAAAATTTCAAAGAATTTGCTGGTTCATAAGAGTCAAGATTTACTCCAAAATCTTTTTTGAAATCGTCAGGGGTGTCAATGTCGCAAGCATGAGCAACTTTGTGTCGCAATGTCCTTAAAACTAGTTTAGCGTTGCCAAACTTGCGTTGCTCAATGGGTTCCCAGCCGCTCTTATACTTCTCCTTCTTTCGTTTCTCTATTACTTGTTTGGTTAGAGGTTTTGTATAATATCTATAGTTTTGAAATGTTTTATTGATGTTAAACCTTTCTTCTCCAATTTCTTCCTCAATTTTCTCGTTCAAAGAGTCAAATTTTTTGGCGAGTTCAGTGCTTTTATCAGGGCAATAAAATTTTTCCAAACTCTCACGAACTGTCAACAAAAAGTCGAGTTTTCTTTGTGGAGTGTAGAAACTTGGGTGGTGAAGCACATCGTCAATCGTCATTCGCTTTGCAGGATTGTGATGAAGCATTTGCTCAATCATGGATTTTTGAGTGAACTTTTCTTCATCTGTACTTGACCCCAACTGTCGAAACTCAACAACAACTTTCCCTTTTTCTTTAATGTTTTTCTTTGCCATTTCAATGTCAATTTCACCTGGCTCGGTGTAGAATGGATGGCGGTGCTCTGTTGTGAGGGTGTAGTAAATCAATATCCCAAAAGCAAAAATGTCGGATGCTTTGCTCTATTTTCCACTGTGACATTCGCTCGCCATGTACTTCTGTGCTGCTTTAGTTTCATCGGTAGTTTCTTTTAAAAAGATTTCGACTAGTTTTGAGTTCTGTAGGTGTGTTTTGCGCGTCCATTTTCTGCTGTGTTGAAATCCTCCAAGTTTGGCAACGGTTTTGTTTTGGGATGTTCGAGACAGTAAAACATTTGATGGCTGAACGTTGCGGTGGATGATGCAGTTGTCGTGGAGATACTTAAGACCTCGAGCAGTTTGGTGGAGCAAGTCCAATCTAAGTGGAAGATCATTGCAGCTGTTGTCTTTAAAATATTTTGTAGATTTAGTTTTTTGGTGGTCTTCAGAATATAATTGCTTTAGTGGAAGTACATCTAGCTCAAGAATGAACTCTTCTAAATTTCCATCTCCGACTTCCATCAATTTCAGAACAGAGTGGTCATTAAAAAGTGCAGTGTATAAAGTATCTCACAATATTTTCATGGCCTTCAACTTCCCAAAAACAGCGTAGATCTTGTAATTGATTCCTTGTGTTTTCAGCTCTAAAATACCTGCCCTTTTCTCCTTTATATAAAAGTCCTTTTGTTGTTGTTATACTTTGATCTTCTACTTTAGAAAACATATGGCTTCCTCTTAACCCTGACATTTTTGCAAATGAGGTTACTTACTATAGACGCATATTAAAGCTGCGTTGAATATACCTACATGTATATTATACTCTCAATTATATGTATAGACCGGCAGCCCAGAAGGTTTATTTACCCCAAAGACGGCGGAAGGTTTGATGCGCCTAAAATGCACGTCTTTACTCACCTTTTAAGAAAATGTTTTACTGGCAAGTCAAAAGTTCGGCTAAGACCCCCCAAATCCACAATTTATGGGGGGTCAAAATGGCCTTTATTTACCCCAAAGACGGCATGGATAAAAATTGCGTAAAATCGTTCTCTGGGGTCCACTGAACAATGAAATGGCGAAGACAGTAACTTTAGGTTCGGCTAACCCCCCGACAGTAACGAATTTAGGGGGGTCAAAAATGGCCTTTATTTACCCCAAAGACGGCATGGATAAAAATTGCTCAAAAACGTCCGTTGGAGTCCACTGAACACAAAAATGGCAAAGACAGTAACTTTAGGTTCGGCTAACCCCTTGACAGTAACGAATTTAGGGGGGAGGCTCAAAAATTGCCTTTATTTACCTGGAAGACGGCATGGATAAAAATTGCTCAAAAAACGTCCGTTGGGGTCCACTGAACACAAAAATGACGAAGACAGCAACTTTAGGTTCGGCTAACCCCTTGACAGTAACGAATTTAGGGGGGGAGGCACAAAAACTGACCTTTTCACCGGGAATAGGGCAACGGTAAAAATTGTTAAAAAACATTCTTGCAGTTAGTACGCTGAAAACATAAATGGTTAAAACAGTTACTTTCGGTTCGGCTGTCTCCCTGACAGTAACTAATTTAGAGGGAAGCTCGAAAAAATTGCTCTTATTTATTTGAAAACGGCAGGGGTAAAAACTGCCCAAAAATGTTTCTCGGGAGCCCACTGAAAACAAAAACAATGGCAATAAACTTTGGTATCCTCAAACTAATTTCTTACTCTTACTGCAAAAGTCATTGCACCACTAAGTACGGCTTTACAGTACTGCTTTTGAAAAAAATCATTTTAAGTTGATGGCGTCATCAATCATTAAGCAACGTGATAGTCGATTAGAGCAAAAATGACGTCATGTTGCAGTGACTTTGTCTTTACAAGCGATCTAGATTTTGCGTATCAGCTTGTCTTTTCAATGTGAGTCATATGATAGAAAATTGTTGATAGTCAATCTTCTGAAACAGTGCTCGATGATGTACCAAGTAAAATTAGAGCAAAATACAACTATTAAATCACAGTAAAAGTTTACTAAAAAAATTACAAAAAATTACGAAATAATTTTGTACATATTACTTTAAATAACGAAGTATATAGGCTTCGTTATTGAAAGTAATAAATAGAAAATTATTCGGTAAATTTTTATGGGCCATATCACACCACAAAAACTGCTTTGAATTATAGCACAGACTCAAAACAATCCAGAGCATTTCAAAAAAAATCTAAATTCTTAAACACTGTGATAGATTAATAAGTCTGCGTATTACCAATATTCAAAATGCTTTTTCCGTTATTAAGTCTTTCGTTAATTGCTTTGAGTCCTACGTTTTATGAGTCTTTTGCTAATGCGAATTCTGCGACTTTTATCAACTTCATTAATTTTAGAGTTTATCGAAATGAGTGCACCGTTGCAAAAACTTTAATAAAATTTTTTCTGCTTGCAAATAATTTCGGAACAGGTAAACGCATAAAGCTACTTGGAATGAAAGCATTATTCCGAAATGTCACATTATAAAACCCATGGCATTTTTAAAAGAGAACTGAAGTAAATTCACTGGGGCTAGATAAACTTAGAGCAAACGTATTTGATTAGATGGGTGTTGATTCTATCCTCCTTCACCCAGCCGAGACAAAGATATTTTACTTTAAACATGACCTAGGGCATCTCTGGTCATTATTTTTATTGGCAGTCCTAGCTGACAATGATAACCTCTCCGACGCCATTTTAGTTCTATCCTAAGGCAACGCCACAGTTAGACTAAACCACAAAATCCTTTTAACCTATATAGAGGTAATATAGGCCTCTATGGGCTAGGCTACTGCATTGAAACGTCAGGGTTACCAATGAAATTTTAATTAGGAAGGTTCCTACGTAGGGTTTGAAGTAAAATATCTCTGGAACGGCTGGCTCAAAAAGGATGGAGTCAATTATGCCAAATCTAATCTAATACGATTGTCTTAACTTTAGATATCCCATTGATTTTGCTTGCAGTCCTCTTTCATCATAAAAAGGCGCATGATAGCATCTCAACTGGAGGCAGATGCAAAAAACGTAGCTAATGAACAAGATTGACGGGATTTCTGTAATCGCGCGCATTGAAATTATTCTAAAACTTTGAGATTATTATTCATATGACGTACTGCACAAAAAACTAAGGCTTGTTGAATTCAAGTTGCAGCAAGATCACATTATTCTAGCATTGATAACACGGATTTCGTTTAAAACCACGTTCTTCACTGGCAATATTTTAAAAATTCTTGATTATTTTTAGTTTGAACTTCTCAATAGACACTATTAAGGATTAATAGCGTTTATTTTTGGTGTTATGAAGACACCAAAGACAATGAGGTGGTCTCGATCAAACAGATCAACGAAATTACCACATTAAATGACGACGTTAATAACGACAGCAACTTAATTTTCAATGTATGGTAGGCCTCTATGTAAAAATTAGTCGTGCAATTTTGGCCCATTCTAGTACATTAGGCGTAAAATCGTGTGCGTAAGAGTGTGTTCTTATTGAATTTTGACCGACTGTTGTCTGTATGAAATAAACTAAAATGCGCTTATTTGCTCACAATTTCACATCCAGCGTAGACCGGGACCAACAGTTCATCAGGTTCTTGGAAGGCAATATAAGGCGTTTTTCCATAAGTACGAACAGGTTTGGAATATACCATAATTATTGGCTACTGCATAATCCAACATTTGAAGATAAAGCTTAACTTTTTGCATTGACAAATGCTTGATAAAAGGGCATATAGGACATAGGTCACATTTGGCTTTTCTGGTATTTTAAGACAAGAATCTTCCGAAAATTGTTTTGGTGCCTTACTCTTCTAACATCTTCGTTTGATTGATTTTTATATTTGGGCTGATGGATCAGTATTTTTGGTCTTGCTACTGCAGCGATGCACCTTCTGTTGAACTAAAACAACCTCACTGCTTTTAGCTTTTTTTTTTGTAGAATAGAGCATTCATTTGGAAATGGTTTGAAATTTTGTTTTCTCCCTTTCCTTACCCACATTCCATTATTCAATCATTGCTTTTTGGCAACGAATACTACGTCCGGTAGTTGCTCTTTGGAAATTAAATCTACGAGATTGTCTTTTGCTTACTTTGCCAGTGTCCACAAAACTAGGCCCAATTGACGACTTTGCCAACTTTAGCTCCAAATTCTGAACTCATTTCTATCTCTATAATGGTTTTGTCACATTTTCAAAGACCCCGCATAATCTATTACATAAGCTCGTTCAAACTTACTGTATAACGTTTGTCTTGTCTAGTCTCACACCATAATCCCGATGTGATAGAAATGTTTTATAGCAGAGGTCAGTAACCTATTTTGTGACATGGGCCAATTTCAAAAAAAAAATTGTGGAGCTATCCTCAACAAGATACAATTCGCAAGAATATGGTGCCATTTAGCCAATTCGCAGGAATTTGTAGCTCCATTTAAAGAACTAGTTACAGATATAGTTCCAGCAAAACTTGAGTAGCCCCCTGGATTTACAGAATTACGATCATCCTTCTTGACTTGAAAAAGTGAAACAGGATTTTCTCTAAAAAAGCTTTTCTTTTGTGTTCACAACTCAATGTTCGTTTGTATCTTTTAAACAAAACTTGATCCTTTTTTTACAACTTTTACATGTTCCAGGTCGCAGATCATTCTAAAATAATACTCAGAATAGAGATTCGCGACCAGAAAGCAAATTCCTCAAGGACGTGTTTACTAACACTTGAATTTGTCAAATAGATATGCATGATAGTTGCAAGCTGTAATACAGTACTATTTGACACTTTTCCGCCGTTTTGTGCCAATCTATCTCTTCTATTAGTAGGTCTCAGTTTTTATATTAGAACTGGGTTCTGTTGCATTAGTAATGTAATTCATTATGTTAATTAATATTTTGGGAATACGCATGTTGGACTTACGAGTTGACTACTCAAGCAAACATCTTGCTGTTTGTGCTAATAATGATAGACTAATTAAATGTTTTCAAATATCTCTGTTTCTTCCAAAAGAACTGCAAATTTACGATCTTTGAATTTATTTGAGCTGATAAATCTAAGATTTGTCATCATTAAAATTCTCCGCGCTGAGCGATTTGTGCAATGTTTAATCGAAATCGTAAACTAGCCAGCGAGTATTTTGAATGCTGGTAATATGTAAATTTATCACATTTTTTTGAGATTCTAGATTTTTTTGAGATACTATACTCGTATTAGTTGCTTCGAGACTGTGATGCAAATTTAACGCAGTTTTGGTGATGTGATATAAGACATAGAAAATTTACTTAGATTTATTTTTTGAATTTTGCCGTAGCACAATTAACTGTGCGGGACCGGTGCGTCTTGAAATTACTGCTATTGCAATTACATTTTATTCACCAAATTGCCTTGACCAGGAGACAGCAAAGGGACCTTTTGGTCTTCAGTCAAGCTGTCACTTGCCCGCCAGTCTACCACACACGATGAAAGCTTCACTCTACCCTTTCAATACTGAAAGTCAAGCAAAGAAGCAGTGAGTTCCAATTTTTATAGTCTTTGGTTTGACCCGACCGGGAATTGAACCTAAGTTTACCGTTTCAGTAACAGACGCTCTATCCACTCAAACACTGATCGGTTCAAGGACGTAATCTTTTCTGCAAAACACTTTCGTAAGCAATCTTTGAACTTGTACGATTTTTGTGAAAACGAGATAACTGCTCAAACGTAACGTCACTGAAAACGACGTCATTTTTGCTCTAATCGACTATCACGTTGCTTAATGATTGATGACGCCATCAACTTAAATGATTTTTTTCAAAAGCAGTACTGTAAAGCCGTACTTAGTGGTGCAATGACTTTTGCAGTAAGAGTAAGAAATTAGTTTGAGGATACCAAAGTTTATTGCCATTGTTTTTGTTTTCAGTGGGCTCCGAGAAACATTTTTGGGCAGTTTTTACCCCTGCCGTTTTCAAATAAATAAGAGCAATTTTTTCGAGCTTCCCTCTAAATTAGTTACTGTCAGGGAGACAGCCGAACCGAAAGTAACTGTTTTAACCATTTATGTTTTCAGCGTACTAACTGCAAGAATGTTTTTTAACAATTTTTACCGTTGCCCTATTCCCGGTGAAAAGGTCAGTTTTTGTGCCTCCCCCCCTAAATTCGTTACTGTCAAGGGGTTAGCCGAACCTAAAGTTGCTGTCTTCGTCATTTTTGTGTTCAGTGGACCCCAACGGACGTTTTTTGAGCAATTTTTATCCATGCCGTCTTCCAGGTAAATAAAGGCAATTTTTGAGCCTCCCCCCTAAATTCGTTACTGTCAAGGGGTTAGCCGAACCTAAAGTTACTGTCTTTGCCATTTTTGTGTTCAGTGGACTCCAACGGACGTTTTGAGCAATTTTTATCCATGCCGTCTTTGGGGTAAATAAAGGCCATTTTTGACCCCCCTAAATTCGTTACTGTCGGGGGGTTAGCCGAACCTAAAGTTACTGTCTTCGCCATTTCATTGTTCAGTGGATTCCAGAGAACGATTTTACGCAATTTTTATCCATGCCGTCTTTGGGGTAAATAAAGGCCATTTTGACCCCCCATAAATTGTGGATTTGGGGGGTCTTAGCCGAACTTTTGACTTGCCAGTAAAACATTTTCTTAAAAGGTGAGTAAAGACGTGCATTTTAGGCGCATCAAACCTTCCGCCGTCTTTGGGGTAAATAAACCTTCTGGGCTGCCGGTCTAGTTACTGTCAAGTGCAGCAATTGTTTTTTTTTTGTTTTTTTTTTTTGTAAATAATAATTATTGTTTTATCTTAGGATTTTTTGGGCAAAAAGGAATCTAAAATCAAGTATTCACCGCAATTAGAGTAATCTTTCAATTTTGTTATATTTTAATTAATTTAAAAGTGCTCGAAAAAGCGCCCTACTTTACAGTATTACTAATTTTGTACTTGGCACCACCCTATGTAGTTGAAGCTGCAAAACGCAAGAGCGCGAGTCAATATAGGATCTCTGTTTTTACTCGAACATTTGGGATAGGTGGTTATCGGCATTTAAATGTAGTCATTTTTAATAATAAAACGACTGAACGTCAAAAGCTATAACTAAGACGCAATGGGGACAGATGAAAGTGCCCTGTATTCTGGTTTTAAGATCCGCTAGGTCATGTGATTGTTATTTAAGAGACTAAAAATACTTTAAAAAACGACCATAATTTCTTGATGAAATTATGTTGATTAGCTTATTACTCAAAACGGCTGACTGCAGAAAGCTGAAATTAGGACACAACATATGCACAAATAAAGCCAATACAAACTGTTTTTAGGGGCGTGATTGAATTTTTTTTGGTCGAAAACCGGAAAAAGTGACAAAATTTAGACCGATACTTTCGGGAAGAACTGCGATTGATAAAGAAGATTTTTAGTGATTGATTTTCACTATAGGTCACCTGTTTTTGGCAATGCCTACCATTAAATCCCAACCTTTGACATTTTCTTTTTTTTTTCGCTCTATTATCGACGTAGCAAGTTTTAAATGTCTATAAAAGTTGTCAATAATTAATTATCAACATCAAACAGCAAAAGGCAATAATATTTTGCAGCGCCTCAACAATTTTTAGCAGTTTTTTACATTAACACAAAATAGCATAAAGCAAGTTTTGAAATTGCAGTAACTTTTGAGTAATTTTTCTACATCAAACAAATTTATCATTACTTATTACAGGCAAAATTAAGTAAACGCCTTTTGTGTGATTTTCCCAATCAGACACAATTTCGTGTTGCTGTTTCGAATCCTTTATCATTCATACTAGGGTTTCCTCCCGGGATGGCGGGACGGGAAATTTCCCGGGAAATTCGGGGTTTTGGGATTTCCCGTTTCCCGGGAAATTTGTGTCGGGATCCCGGGAAATTTTCATATACTGTACCAGATTAGTAGCCTACATCGTTTGTGATGACTGAAGACTTATTGTCAGCGAGAAAGAGCGCAAAGCAATATGAGAATTCCATAAATAGAACATTTGCAGTGGTTCGATCCGACAGTAGGCCTACCGGTATGTTAAGTATTGGGGACTCTTGGTATTGCTGCAAAAATTGGCTTCCGCAGTAGAAACGACAGCATTAGTATTGCACAAAGCTTGCGAAGTTTGTGAATAAACGTATCGTTGATATGAAATTAAAACGGTTTTTAAACTGTCGCTTTCTATCTGCAGTGGTCTTATAGCGCCAGAGCTGACTTTGAGGTAAATTCGTGGACGTATTTTTAGTTGTTTTTTTTTTTTTTGTTTCACTCTAATGATTTCATCCTCTGCACCGCACTCATAAATCCCGAGCGTTTAGCAAGAGCAGCAGCAAATACTTGTTTTTCGGACTTCGTTTTATTTTTCAAAAACAGCGCAGTAACTTTGAACTTCAAAGAAAGTTTATTTTGTTTTGTGCCTCACGCTGGAACGTGCATGGCGCGTGTGGCGCAACACACGCGTCTTTATAGTTGCTGCACTTGCACTGCTGCGGTCTGCAATCGTCCTACAGGCGAGAGAACTCGGGCGAATATTGCAATTTGCTCGAAAGGAGAATGCGAGTTTCAGAAAAACGAAATACGTATGGTAATTTTCAAGTCAAAGGCAGCAGTAAAGCTTAGGCTGTTCTTGGAATAAGATATCAATGAAGAAAAGCAAAAAGTTTAGATTTTAAGTTAATTTTACGATAGGTCAGTGGTTCTTAAACTTGTTAGAGGTACCGAACCCCGCAAGTTTTATGCTGGCATTCACCGAACCCTTCGTTGAAATTCAAAGTATAGCTGTTAATAAACTTGAGCCTAAAGTGAACTATGCTTTAATGCTAAGGTCATTTTAGTGTTAGAGAGCATTGTGATTGCTATGCAATGGCATATAGCCAGGGGCGTAGCCAGATAAAGGTTTTAGCTGTGAAGGTGGTCCAAAAGTTTTTCTTGAGTATAATTATCAGCAACGTTTCTGCTTGGCAAAAGTTTACGTTTACTGTTAAACTTTTACACCACAAATCATTGCAAGAATTGAAGAAATATTCAGCTAGGGGGTCTGGGGGAGCGCTGTGTGCTCCCCCAGCGGGGCAGGGCCCCGGAAGCATGAGCCTTTTAATACTTTTCTAGCCGCAAACATGGCATTTCTTACGTCGTAGATGAAAAATGCAATGAATCAAACAAGAAAAAAACTACTTTTATAGCTCGTTCAGTCTTAGTGTTGAAACTTTTAGGGGGCCATGGTTAGAGATGTAAAAAAACAGTTTTTTTTTTCGATTGTTTTTTTTACCCTCGTTTTTTTTTGTTTTTTATATGTCTTTGTTTCCAGTCTTTATAATTTTTTTGTTTTAAATGTAAACCAATGCAGGCACGGTGTTGAAGCTGTACGGTTAAAAATGCGGTTTTGTGCTTTAAAGGTGCACGAAATTCTACTTTAAAGGAGCACTTTTCTAGGATACTCAAAAAATTGCATATTGTAGCCCGAAAGACTATTTAAATGCACTAAATGGAGGCTTAACCCCACCCCCCTGTGTAAACCTATATGGGCCTTGTGATAGTTTTTTTCGAAGGTAGGTAATGAAAGCAAATGCTTAAAAAGATTTTTCAAAAAAACATGTTTTTTATTTCAGTGTTGTTTTTTTTTTAATAAAAAACATTTTAAATTAAAAAAAAATTTTGTTTTACAATAATAAAAAACGTGTTTTTAAGTTGAGGCTTCGAGTTTTTCAATAAAAAACAAGATTAAAAAAAACATTTACATCTCTAGCCATGGTCCCTGTGGCCCCCTGGCTACGCCACTGCACATAGCGTGTGTATACTTACCTAACCTCCACCGAACCCCTGATTCTGACTCACCGAACCCCTGGGGTTAGATCGAACCCAGTTTAAGAACCACTGCGATAGGTGGTTAATTAGTATTGCCATAGAGCTATACGGTACATTAAAAAACTGGGCCAGTTAGAGTTTTTTTTTTTCACATAAATTTTTGTAAAATCTTTAGCAGAGTTCTTGCTCAATGGGATAAAATAATTATTACAGTTAGGAACTATATAGAAAATATGTGGTTCGTAACTGAGGGGTTATATGTGGTTAGTTACTTAGGGTCTATGTGGTTGGTAACGGACACTCAGTGTCTACATAATAACTTAAACTGAGTGTCTGCACTTTCAGTTTCAGGAGTACCGAAAAGAGAAAGCCAACCGTGGGTCTGGAGCCAGAGCAGGCAGTGGACCTCTTTTAGCTCTTTAACTAAGCATTCTTCAAGAGAAACAAAAAATGTTTACTGAGAAAATGAATTACTAGTTCGCTGACTCAAAGCCAGATGACTCATTGTTTCCACTCGGGGGTTCAGTTTGAAGTTTGAGCCCCATTATCTCCGAAACAAATTGCGTTTAAATCATAACTTGGCAAAGCGGATATCAATATTTTCTCCAAAATTTGTTAAATATATATACAGCCAGGTCGAACACCTCTTTTAAACAAACAACAAATGCATAAATTCGACAGTCGTCTTGAATATTGTTATTATTTGCTGCTAGATTTGTTAAAGACAAAGTAAGACATTTAAAACTACATTAGAATCCGTTTTGTAATACTTTTTAGCCCAATGGCCGTGAGCAACGAAGACAACAATATAATTACAATATGTGACGAGGTTGGCTATGCTTCTTGCAGTACTTCTTCAGCTACCGGTACTACTACAGATTGTGAAAGTGAGTCCGTGTGGAAGTATTTCGCAAAAAACAAAACTAAGGAAAGCGCTAACTGCAAGCTTTGCAGCAACGTATCCCTAAAATGCAAAGGCTCAAGTACGTCAGGGTTACTTAGACATTTGCGTTCCAAGCACAATATTACAATTTCCATAAAGAGGCCATTCAACAACATACCGGTACTTGAAGCCAAAAAGCAAACGACTATTAGCGACTACAAAAAATCGCCACCATTACAGGAATTAGTAGCAAAAATGGCGGCAATAGATGGGATTCCGTTTCACGTAATTGAAAATAGGGACTTTATTCGAAAGTCATTAGCTGCTCAAGGTTACAAATTATCCCAGCGACATGGCAGTGCTCAAGAGCAAACTAGCCTTTTCTTTATGGAAGCCAAATCGACCATGAAAGCCGAGCTAGCTGCACGGAAAGAAATCGAGGAAAAATTTTGTTTATCTCTTGATGAATATACTTCTATTGCAAATAAGAGATATCTTAACGTGAATATTCACGGAGCAAATTCAAAAGTGTGGAACCTTGGTTTACTTCGAATAAGGCACAGCATGCCAGCAGAACTTTTGCTTTGCTTAGTTTCTGCTAGACTAGCGGAGTTTGGATTGGATTTTCAGACAGACATATTCGCCAGCGTCACTGATGGGGCGCAAATAATGAAAAAATTTGGGCGCCTCTCTCCAGCCGACTACCATCTTTGCTACTCCCATGCACTACATTTAGCTGTAAGTGACGTGCTCTATCAAAGTCGATCACTAAATATCGCATCGCTAATGGACGTAGCGGGTCATTCATTCGACCTGTTTCAAAATCAGGAGGCTCTTAATATTGATCGTGCTGACCAAATTCCTGCTGAAGGTGAACTGTACAATGACCCCATTGATGATGTTGAATATGAGGACGATGATGAGCCAATAATACCATCTCAAGATTCTTTCCCACAGAGGGAAATTTTTAGTTGCCTTCAGCCAACTTTGAAAATAGAATATGGAGATCTTGTTAATAAAGTCAGAGCCATTGTGAAAATATTTCGCAAGTCTCCATTGAAAAACGATAAACTGCAAACCTATGTGAAAGAGCAATTTGGGCATGAGCTGGTTCTTAAAATTGATGTCAAAACAAGGTGGCATAGCTTATGCGATATGTTAGAACGTTTCTTATTAATTCGACAAGCAGTTGCCAAAACTATGATTGACTTTAATCTTTCATATTCATTTACATCACAAGAATTGAGCCTACTTAATGCACTGGCTGACGCCTTAAAAGTTATTAAATGCGCCCAAACATCTATGTGCCGTCGGGATGCAAATTTGTTGACAGCTGACGGAGCGATTAGATATATTTTTACGGAGCTGGAATTGCTAGATTCCGAAATAAGCAAAACGTTAGCTTCTGAAGTAAAGAAGCGCGTAAGAGAACGACGAAATGAAACTTTGGTTGGCTTGCTGAAATATCTGCGTGATTCATCGTCTATGAATAATCCTTTTGAAACAGATTTTTTTTAATTCCCTATGCCAGAGGAATTATCTAGAGCAGCGTGGAATATTATGGAACGTCTCTTTTTTCATGGAGACGACATTACAATTGTTGAGCAAGAAGATGAAGACACTCAACTAGAATGCAAATCGCTCCAAGATCACTTGCAAAAATACGATGCCTCTGCTTAACCTTAAAAAGTTTTTGCTGAAAAAGAACAGATGCAACATTCTTTTGCCATGGAACTGACATTGTTTGAAAACACCAGAATGAGAACATCCAGGTTGGAAAAGCTGTATCAAACTCTACTGGCCCTCCCACCAACTAGCATTGAATCTGAAAGAGTATTTTCTGTAACTGGGCTGTTTATAAACAAACTGCGAAATCGCTTGCTGGACAAAACGATTGATGAATTATGCTTTTTGAAATCATACTTTCTTGCTAATTGCAAGTAGTTGCTTGGTGTGAACGTTAATAAGACTTAACCAAAACATTTTTGACTCTTGCTGAACATTTGGTTTGATGGCGATATCGGTACAGTGTTCATTTAACTGTTTTTATGATTGGTCGCTAATACGCGTCTGCAAAGTTGTTTTGCATTAAATTACCAGCAGCATGCCAGCACTGTTAAGTGAACGCAGTGTTGTAAACCATATTATGGGAAAACATGTAACATAAAACTGAACAATGGACATTCTACCATTTTTGGGGAGTAAAGTATACAGTTTCTATCAAAATTGATGTTGGTTCAAAAATCGGTGGTTTACGTCTTTTCTTTTAATTTAGTTAGAGAAGCAAGTTATAAGTTATTGTAAAAGAAGTACAAATATGTTCTTCAGCTATTCTCTGTAGAGTGAAAAATTTCTATGTTCTTCGCTCATTGTTTTGTAATCTATCAACATTTAGCAAAGTAAAATATCCGACAATTTGCTACATGCCAGATTGCCATGTAGCCTATTTGTAGCAGTGCCGACCCAATTTCGATGCACATTCTTAAATCAATTTATTTTTATTCCAACACTGTTATACAGCAACAAAAAACAGCACTGCCATAACTTACTGCTAAAACTCTTGTAATAACGAAATTGTGAATTGCTTGTCGACCACTGTTGGAATGTAGGCTACTATGCAATTGCAATTAATTTAACACAAATTATCAGTTGGTCAGTGACTTTACGGAAACAGAGCGGTTTGAGGATGTTTAAATATCATAATATGACAACTCTGAGGAGAGGGTGGACATAACGTTAGATCATAGTGAAAGGAATAAGCTATAACGTCAAAATATTGTCATGTGAGAGGCCGGGGATTGATACTGGCCGAAAAAAGTGTCATTATGATATTTAAACATACCCTGATACTATTTTTATGGTAGACTATAACTGGTGTAGTGTCGTGGCAACTGCAACTGAAAACTGCTGCTTGTTGTAGTGGTCAACACGGTAATTGGCAGAGCATAACAATGTCAATAGTGTGTGTAGTACTCAATTACTAATGATAGTGTAATAATGTAAATTCTCTAATACCCCTCGACTTTTCGCTTGCTTAATCTCAGTGAAATTGTGTCTTTCGGTTGTTGGAGTAAAAAGTAAACTTAAACTTTCATACATATATCGTAATCTGTAAAGCAAGAAATCTTTACAAGATGACCTCCAACGCATGCAGAAATATTTTTATTCAAAAATGAGCATTCAAACTCTCTACTTACTGTACTGCAGTATCATGCAGTGAATAATAGAAGGCTTTTGTTCATAGTAGGCTTTTGTTTATTGTTATCTGTTAGCTAAAAAAAAAATTCGGCCTAAGCCTACGTAGGCTACTCGCAAAAAGTATTATTGCTGCCAAGTTAATAGAAGAATGAATGGTTTCATTATTCTCGTTATACTGTTATTTCTACTTCGTTTTTAAAAGTTCATTAAAGTGTATAAAAACTTATTGTACAGATCTCTTTGCAAGACATAGAATTAGGTTAGTAGGTGCTATATGGGGATTGAAAATCTAAGATAATATAATTTTTCTAACAAACATCAGGTTTGTGCAATTTACACACCCACAGGTAGAATTGATTGCGGCAGAGGGAATTGAACTTGACTTTCAGAGTTACTGTCTTAATGCCTTGCCACTGCGCCTCGAAACGGTCTGTAACAGACTTACAGTCAATGAATCAGTGCCACTATAGCTACTGGCGTATTTAGAAAGGTTTCTTTGGGGGGCCAAAATTGGGGATCTGAGGCAGAGTCGGAGGTCTTGGGAGTTTCCATCAGCTGCTAGCGATTCGCCAGAAAATTACTTCAAGTGCTGACCCTTGGACATATTTTGGCGTTGCGTAGTTTGGGGAAATTCTGTAGGCTACTTGTACAGTATTCTTCGAACGCAGTTGAGCTATTTACTTGGAGAATTAAACAGAACCGAAAAACAAGTATGCTGTGCTTGATTGGCCTATTAATGCAAGTCGAAAATCAAACGCCTTGCTTTTCATGCATGACTGTGAGCTCACTGTCTTCCGTTAGGCGTTTCCTAATGGCTAATCAATAAACAAATAAGTACCAGCATTGTTAATTGCAAAATATGTTACAAGCAACAAGCACATCATACCATTCAACAAAACGCTTAGGCCACGTCTAGATTATTATCAAAGATACAAAAACCATTCTTCTTGAAAAAGAAAAAGTTGAAAAAATTTACTTTCGGGAAATTTCTTCCCGATTCCCGGGAAATTTCCCGATTTTCCGGGATCCCGAAGAATATCCGGGATCCCGGGATTCCCGGGAAATTTTCAAAAATTTTCCCGTTTCCCGGGAACTTGAAAAGCCGGGAAAATGGGAAACCCTAATTCATACCGATGAAACAAGCACTCGGCATCTTGTGGGTTTTGTTTACAAATCTTTAGCCAGACTTTAATAAGATTGGTATTGATTATACAGCATTTATGTCCGCAGAACAACTTTATATTATTGCAACTTTTGTAAAAACTTACATTTTTTTGCAATTTTGACTTTCTTTCGAATCGTCTTACTTCTTAGTACAAGCGGTAAAAACGTCTTCAAAAAAGGATTTGGCGCAAGTAAGTTTTGCACAATGTTCATTGAACGAACTTTCAAGTCAAAATAGTTGGAATTGAACAGCTGCGTGCGAACAAAAAAAAACTCTTTGTTATCGCACGGCGTGTTTGAATGGGTACAGTAGATAGTATTGTTCTGTTGTTTTTAGTTTCATCATTTTTCTTAGAAAAGCATTATTGCAATAAAATGACAAAACAGGCGATAGAAATAACTAAACTAAGTTAGTGTAGTTATTTCTATTCGACGAGCGTCATACTCGAATCCCACAGAAATTTAATCCATTTTACAAAGCAACTAGAATGTGACATCGCAAGCGATATCTGGGGACTTCGCGACAGTGCCCAACTTCATTGAACAATAGACCTTAAGTACACTTTGAAACAACAACCCAATTGCATTAAAAGAGATACTGCTCTAGATTGGTTTTATTGAAGAAATGAGAACTACTACAAAGGTAATAAAGAGGTGTCCCAAACCTTGTTTTACTACTTTCCTTTCTTGCGAAAATCGATTTAGTGCGTTTGGCTCCGTACCATTGGGCAACCCTGCGTTTGAAATTTTATGACATCAGAAAAGGTTTAATTAAAATTTCTTGCAAAACTAGGACCGCGATAATCCAACATCGCAATGCTTATTTTTTGAAACAATAAAGAAAGCGATGTTCGATATCACTTAAGTGGAACATGCAAAAATTCGAAAACCATGGACTGAATATCTGATTCATCAACAGCCAAGCCCGTCCAAACAGACAGGCCTACGGCTCGAAATCGGTTTTATTGAAGAAATAAGAACTACTTAATTAAAGGTAGGCTATATAAAGAGGTGCCCAAACCTTATTTTACAGAGGTGGAGTCGAGGACGCAACCTTCGAGGCCAAGGCTAAGGACAGACTTCTCGAGGCCAAGAACACAAGGCGCAAGCGTTCTCCCCCCCAAAAAAAAGTTTCCCAAAATTTTTTTCAGGCGACCTCCAGAAAAAAAAATTCTTTCCAGATTTTCCGCGAGGTTTTTGCCGATTTCCCCACGTAAAGTAAAAAAAAGGTCATGTCCATGGTTCATTTTTAACGAAACAAAAAAAGTGCTGTCCTCTAGCCAAGGATAGGACATTTTCGAGGACTTGTGGGCTTCAAGGCCAAAGACTTCAAAATAAGTCCTTAAGGCTAAGGACGCCCTTGAGGACTCCATTTCTGCCACTAACAGAAGTGAAAACGTAAACGAACGACGCTATGAACTGCACCACATGTCTGTCAAGATAGCCAGCTCACAAAGTGTAGCAGCTTTGTACAGCTACTGTTTATCTCTTGTCAGCTAGGATAGGCTTTCCAACTCTTAAATGACCGCTGTGCTGCATTGAACATCTTGCAACAATATTCGTAGTCCATGAAACTCACTTAAGAGCCGAAAATGAATAAGATGGCACATTATGAACTTAAATTCAACATTAACAGGTATGTAGTTGATAGCTTTTAAATTAGAAGTGAAAAAGAATTTATGTTCTACTGTACAGTTAACGTTACTTTTCTACATCTTATGGCCATTGGTACTAAAACTACCATCCTTTGGTGGGCGCGCAAACTATCCTTTACTGCTAAAATATTACACGGGGCAGTGTGCTTTACTTCCTCCCACCTGGGCCAAATCACTTACAAAATTTAATCCTTAAATGCAAGATTTTAAAGGCGAATTAAACAATTTCATTTTTTCAATTGGCTTTCAAATATTAAAACTTTAGTTCTTCAAATGGCTCGAAAAACGTACAAAACGCGATTTAACGGCATTGGGCTATTTTTTACAAAAAATCACGCAGCGGCTGGAGCGGAGTCCCCAAACCCTAGTCTGCGATTCGTTTCACTAACACTAGTTTACTCAACGCGTCTCCCAGTTCAGACATTTTAACATTTGGTTCAAGCCCTCTCCCGTGAGCAAAATCTTGGTTGCATGAAGAACCAGGCCACGGCTTCTGATCTTTCATTTTACATCTTTCTCCCATAAAAAGTTTCTCTTTCGAAAATTTATGATAACGTCATTACAAGTGATTTGCGGTTTCTGCCCTTCCGCCCCACTGAAAAATCCTGGCTACGTCTAATGGTACATACAACCTACTTGTGACAGAAAAGTACAGTTGTTTATTGCAGTTGATAAATTCATGTGTATGCTTTACTTTTACCAAAATATCAAACATAAAATAGTTTCCGAAAATCGTACTAGTATTAGTCAGAAGGTACAGTAACATGGAAAAGGTAATTTAAACATCTTGAATTTTTTGCGACAAATGCATCATTCCTTTCCGAACAAACATCAAACATTGCCATTACACGTAAAATTTCGGCATTAGGCAACAGCTGAAATACTATACAGTTGTAAACCTACTGAATAAGCGAAATAGTTATATCTTTTTGTTTGCAATGAGCACCAGCACGAAGTCGAACTAAATATTTTTGCCAAACTTGAACTCGAACTTTGTCGACCAAAGAAAGCAGAGTCTTAAAGGCACACCACTGTCATCTTTTTGCTTAAACAGGCTGAACACCTAGCCCTGGTAGGATGTTTTTTCAGATGGGCAAAATCGCCTTTTCATGCAGGAGCGTCGGATTTCCCAATCAACTCAGAAAGTGGACATCTTAAACGATAACACAGTGTAGGCTACTGCAGTGAAACACTACGTCATTTACGAAAACTGCACTTTACATTATCACTGAAAAGACTTTGTAATGCTATCCGTCAACCAATCGTCAAGAAAAAAATACTTTTTTTACTAAGAAGCCCGACATAGATGCACAATCTAGAACTTATACGATGTCAAGGTCTAAAATGAAAAGCATGAGACAAATGCTTTTTACGTGCTTGTTTCGGAGCAGAAAAGGAGAGCCGCCCTCACAGAGGATTATAAAACACGACTAGTGGAAAGTTGGGTATCAAATCAGCTGTGGTCGTTTGTGCAGTTATAGAGTACCAACTCCTAAAATTACTTGAAAATAGCCTTTTTTTTCCGGGTTCTAAATTAGTTTGCTGAGATTCCGTAGAGCAACATTCTATTCTACAAACGCTCTTAACTACAGGAAAAGGAGAGGCAGTTTCAACAAACGAAATAAAAATGATATCAGAGCAGTGATACTACTCCTAAACCATAATGTAAATCGTAAACAATACACCGTTTCATTGTACTATTGTCACTTCACTGCAGTAAGTTTCCAGAGCCCACCGCCAAAAATCGACTGCTTTCACCTTATGGACAGTATAGACTTAAATCGTTTTTAACAAGCAATAATAAACGATACGGTAACTCTTAGTTCCACACAACCACTTTAGCAAAGTCAGTTTAAGATGTTATATCTTCTAGTTTCACATAACTTTAAAGAATATTCTTGTTATGAAGCTGCACTAAATTGATGTCTTTGCTTGAAAATGCACTTGATTCTTAGCTGGTAGAAGCTGCATTTGCTTTTCCACGTGATGACTCGGCGTTTCTGATTCAATTGTCAGCTTTGAAAGTTTCTGTAATGAATAAACAAAATCAGGCTCTTGACAAGGATCAGCAATTTAACAAGAAAGTGTTTTATTTCGTTGCTTATTTATTGCAATATTGTTAATGAAGAAAGCTGTACATTGAGCAATGCCAGTTTACAGTTCAGTAATCATAATCTCTTTCGCAAATGAACTGCCTCTAAGTGTTAGCCCACCATTTGCCAATAATCAAAACATTACAAAATAAGTAATTTTTACTAGCACTAAATTTTTTTGAAATAAGGAACCACATCACTATCAGCAATGTGGAAGTGTCAGTTCGTAAATTGCTTCCACCTTCTTCGCTTCCACTTCCACAACCACATGATGACATTACTTTTGCTTATAAAATTTTGTCTTCAAAATTTTTTGGCTGAGCAGATATGTCAAAATTAACGAGCCAAATCAAGTGACCGCGATAAACAGACAGCGAACGAACTGACCAGGAACTAACGGTTTTGTCACAGTAATTTTGTCACAAAGTGAAGGTTTGGGCATAACGGCTTTGGGGATAATGAAATATTTTTATGATCGCCCTTCTCAGCCAATTAGTGTTATTTGGTTCGCGGTCAGTTGTCGTGGACCCAAAAATTACACTGTTTACATTATCATTATCTTAAAAACATAACATGAAACCAAAATATGTATCAGTAATTGGTTTTGTCATCACAAGGATCTCAGCATAGACATAGACAGGAATTCGAATTCGAAACGGACCAAAAGTGAAACGTCCAATAGAGTGTTGCAGGCGCCCCGACCATCTCAGATTTTGCTCACCTTTTTTTTCAAACTGCATTTAGTCCAGTAGAACATGAATATGAAGTTTCGAAAAATTTCATCGATGTTTACCCTACCCGCCGGGGCACTTTCTGGACCCACTTTTGAAAAAATCAACTTTTTCGTCACTGGAGGGCGCCATGTAAAATATACATAACTGGAAGTGGTTTTAAAAGATGCCCCTTCTTGTTCCACACATATTAAAAAAAAAACTGAGTGAATTGGACCATTAGGTCCAAAGATATGGGTCATTTTGTGGTCATATTTTTACTCATTACTGCCTCTAGTGGTAGAAAGTTTAGTTGCATTAACTCAAAAACTGATCAACCAATTGACACAGAATTTGGTGTACCCCCGCATTTTCAGGGGTGAGGATTTCATTTATGTCCTTGGTTTGAGTTGGAACTGCCACTGGAGGGCAGTAATCTATCTTTTTTCATCGATTGTTGCTTTTCCATTGCTTCATGTTTATGTGATGCAATTGTGTTATTGTTGAATAGCATTACATAGAACTCTGAACAATACATAACAGTAGTGTTCCAAACAAGCAATTTATTTGAGACTGAAATTGTTGAGAAATCCAAAAACAGCAACATCAAAGATTTTATTGAATAACAGTACAAAAAACATTGAACAATACGTAACAGTGTTTCCCATAAGCAACTTATTTGAGGCTAAAATTGTTGAGAAATCCCAAAAGAAAAGTAGCATCAAAGATTTTGCCAAGTGGGAAAATATTGGAAAGTTTTTGCATTTCTCGAAAATTTTAGCAACCAAAAAGTTGCACCATACAGCAGTACTGTACACTTAATATAAACACTGTACAACAGCACAGTACATAGTAAAGTTTAGCTGGAAGTAAATGGGCGTTTTTGAAGGTTAGGAATTTTCCTTCTGTCCTCTTTGACTGCCTGCGTGTAATTTTGGAGGCTTTTTTCAACTGCAGCTAAATACAAGAAGTCCGCCACAAGCTTCACTTCCCTTTCGGCAGAGTCGTTACATACTTTCAGTTCATTTATGATCTCACTGTCGAGAGCATAGTCCTCATCATCTTTCCACTGCATCGCAGGCTTTGCTAGTAAAGCAGAAGGGATCGAAAGAATTCGAAAAAACATAGTGCTATCAGCAGTAGCAAATTGGCTCAAAGAAAGGTGTTGCCCAGCTGTGACGTCTGGCAATTCTGGCTTTCCAAATCCATTGCCATATCTTTTTGTGAACTCCATACTGGCACTGCTGCATTTATACTGTCGGCCAAAAGATTTTTTTCTTCGTAAGTGACATCTTCATCCCACAAGGCTAAGGGAATTAATTCGCCTGAGAGATACTAAGTGTGCCTTGAAAAGGCTTTTAGTGCAGCAGCACTTACAATAGGGTCAACATTAGCAAAGCTCTTGATGTTGTTGTCAAGTTCCAGGTCCTGATGTGGTGCTGATGCTGCAAGGGGACAGTTGAACCACCACGAATTAAAAACAAATGTGCAGAAGTCCACAAATCTAGAAATCTTTTGTAACTGAGACTTGGAAGCGATTCCTTGAGGGATATATTCTTGTAGCATTGCCATTTTGTAACAATAGAGCTGCTTCCCCATCCATCGGGCTTAGTGAACAGCACCACATCCCAAGAACTGGAATCGTCCTTCACTAAATCCAATGTATGCTTCCATTAAGTCCAACAATTTTTTTTAATCACCTCTTGGATATGTTTCCACTCCACGAATGCTGTCAATTAGCACTGACAATAGTGATACACTTGCTCGTTAACTGAACCGAACCTTTTATTGTCAAATCACATACCTTATGTTTATCATGCAAGTTACCTTTTATTCTTAAATCACATACTTATCATGCACGTTACCATTTTTCCTGAATTTCTCAAAAATCTGACAACTGATTGCATCATCCTTTATATAAGATGATGCAATGTTGTACTCACAAAGAAAGCTGATGAAATCACTTTAAACCACGTCACACATTTTCATAACATGATTCAGTCTAAATTAGTTTGAGAAATTTAGAAAAAAGGTAGTGCATGATGAGTTTAAGCACGTGATGTGGGAGTAAGATGTTCTCAAGCCAATGCACATTACACAACAAGTGTAATGCAGACAAAATCGGTTAATTGCATACTGCTTAAACGCATATATCGTTTTATTGCATACAAATCTGAAATCCCAAACCAAATCATATCTAACATTAAGTAAAAACACCTGTTAATCACATACCGTTTAAAGGAATAAATCGGATTATTGCATAAGCTTTATTGCCCTAATTGCTACCTTTGTTCAGTTAAATGCAATTTTCTTCAGCAAATCATCGATAACAAAGTGGTTTCTTATCGAAAACATTGTGTTGGTTTGCTAAAGCGCAGTGTTCTACAGAGGCAAAATTTTGTAAAGGAAATGTGTCCACGTTTTGAAAGGCAGGCCAAAAAGATGTAAACAACCACATTGCATGAAGTACTGTAAAACGATAAAAATAAAGTTTTGTGTGAAACAGTGCGTGGCCTTTTTCAATCACTTTCTTTCGTTATTACGCTGCGCTTCACCAAAAAAGCCATTGCGCTCCGATCAAAGTAGTTGTGACGCAATAAAGATTTTTGTTGAGATTAGTGTAATATTTTATCGCGGTTGTTTGTAGCGTAAGTGCATTACAGTAACTTGAAGTCGCGCTATTTATGCGACTGCTGGCGATGCACAGTGTTTTGTAATGAATTGCTGTAGTGTTATTTTAGACAAGTATAAAGCGCTTCATGCCCCATTTGACTGATATGCAATTCCGAGTACAACGTCCGTTTACGATAAATACTTTTTCTAGAGCATATTGCTTAAACCCATATATCGGATAATCGCATAAAAATGTCTGGCAAACTAGGTTTGCGATTAACCAGTTTCGTCTGTAATACCATTCTCAGTAAGCTCTTATAGTGGTGGAATTATACAGAAGGAAGATCACTGACATTTAGGGCATTCACTTTAAGCTAAACTACACTTAACTGCTTACTGTATTGTCATGTATAGTTCGTTTAACAAAAATAAAATTGCATCACATAAACATGAAGCAATGGAAAAGCAACAATCGATGGAAAAAAGATAGATTACTGCCCTCCAGTGGCAGTTCCAACTCAAACCAAGGACATAAATGAAATCCTCACCCCTGAAAATGCGGGGGTACACCAAATTCTATGTCAATTGGTTGATCAGTTTTTGAGTTAATGCAACTAAACTTTCTACCACTAGAGGCAGTAATGAGTAAAAATATGACCTCAAAATGACCCATATCTTTGGACCTAATGGTCCAATTCACTCAGTTTTTTTTTTAATATGTGTGGAACAAGAAGGGGCATCTTTTAAAACCACTTCCAGTTATGTATATTTTACATGGCGCCCTCCAGTGACGAAAAAGTTGATTTTTTCAAAAGTGGGTCCAGAAAGTGCCCCGGCGGGTAGGGTAAACATCGATGAAATTTTTCGAAACTTCATATTCATGTTCTACTGGACTAAATGCAGTTTGAAAAAAAAGGTGAGCAAGTTTGGATAAGAATTTAAATTTCATGGGGCGCCTGCAACACCCTAACGTCCAATCATATCTTTCAGCTGATACTAATTTTTCTAACCGTTTAGTGCAAACTAAAAATAAGTGACAATTACGTAATGGGGTCTAGAGACGGATTTCCCAGGCTACGGCCAACGCTTATCTAGCAGTTTGGTAACCGGGAAACATATACAAGTCTACAAACTTTATTACCACGAACATTAACTCAAACCCCTACTCTAAGATTAAACCTAACCTTCAATCAAACACAAATCCTAAATTCAAATCCAACATTGACTTTGAAGACATTTTTTTAAAAATGCCACCATTCCTCATCTTCATTTTATTATGCTCAAACAAAAAATAATCCCTTTATTTTGTGGCATAGAAATACCGTTAAAATAGCAACATTAAACTAATTGGAAAACAACGAATTTCAAAGAGTAATATCTTGAAAACGGAAAGGCGTAGAAACTTGAAATTTGGTGAGAATGAATTTTAGACATACAACATTTTGGCTAAGAATGAAAAACGTGACTTGAATGCCCTTTTACCTTTGAAGTTTCAAACGACCACATCTCCCCATCAATAAACGCTTTAAAAACACCACATGCATTAACCAGAGAAAGCAACTCAGCAGCAATGTTAAAAAGCATAAAAAAGAATTCTGTTCTATGTAACTATTAGGCCGATTATAATCAGTAATTCAGCATTTTTATTGGTCGCACGTCGACTCAGTATTGAGTTTTTCATTGTTTAGAGGAAAATCGCCGATTTTTTGGACACACGCCGACTTACCAAAACCTAAAAGGAAACATTGATTCTGCCTACACTTTCCTTAACCGAACAAACCCTGTTAAGTTACCTAACACCAAAAGTCAACATCCCCAACAAATAGCCCTCCAGATGCACCTCAAAAACCAAAATTTATTCAAAATACGGCCTACTACCATTCACCAAACCTTCAAGATCCAGCAAAGCAAGTAAGTAACGTAACTAAATTACAAACTTTTGACACACTCATCCAGCAATTATATCAGTGTTCTCTCTGCATTTTGGTGGGTCTGCATGCACTCCAAAACAAACAATTTTCTTCCAGCAAACAAAAAACAATTCAAAAATGAGTCAGAGAGTGTCCAATAAAAATACTAATCCACTGATCAAAATCGCTTTAATGGGAGCATATACCTCCATCCAATTGCAAAAAGCCACAACCCACATTGTGTTCACTGGTGAATACCGCCTTAACGACATATACCTCCATGCAATTGTGCAAGACCGCAACTCAATCATTTAAACTTTTTTCCTTCATCTTTAACAACTCTCCACTGAAGCCTAAAACAAAAACTCCATAAAACAATAACCTACAAGAAATATACAAACCATGATGTAAAGCTGTGTTATAGACCAAATTTTGATTCCAAAAGTACAATAATTCCACTTTGGGAAAAGTTCTATGGTCATTTTTGGTGATTACATCATTGCTACCTTATTTCTTTCAAGAAACAGGAGCAGAAGACCAAACAGGCAGGTCTAAACAAAAACGCTCTCCCACAAAATACAGCTACAGATGGAATCTACCAGAAATCTACAACATTTCAACATCTAAAAAAAGCTGTATCCAGCACCTTTTACCAACTTATTCATCATTTAGTATAAAAATTTAAAGTAACTTTACACAATATCAGCATGCCTTCCATACAACTAAAATTATTTAGTTTTTTTTTTTTTTTGTTTTTTTTAAGAGGTACAGTAATTTTTGGTGAACCAGAAGCCCTTCAAGAACAAGGTTTAGCATTCAACAATGCCTGCTACTGCCAGGCGCGTAGCTAGAAATTTACAATGGGGGGTTGCTTTGGGGGCAAAGCTTCCACTGCCAGAGGCACGGAGATCTGGGGACAGCGTTCCCAGCATTTGAAAATTTTACATTTTTTTGCTAAAATAACTCAATTTTTGGGCTATTTTAATAGAAATTAATGCTTTAAAAGCGTAAGATAGAAATTAGAAGTGCATACATGATTAAATTGGTTGCATAAATGGGTTATGTGGAAGGTGGCTAATGTTAAAACTTAATTCTCTTGTTTACATCATAAAATCCTACAGTTCAATAAAATTCGCACAAAGTAAACTATTTCGTCTATAATTTATAAAGAAGAATAATTAAAGGAGGGGGAATGATGGAAAAATATTTGAGAGATAAGATTCGTAATTAACTAATATTGAATAGCCCCCAAACCCCAGTTGATGAAACTGAAATAGATTTTTTTACCATAAATAGATAAAATTAACTAATATTCCTCAGTGTATAATACATTTGTTGATAAAACCTATTTTTAGCATTTTTACCCTAGCGATAAAATTTGATTGCTTATTTTGGCCATTTTCCTAACTTTTTATTGATTTGTTAGTTTTATTTTTGACAAATCATACCCCTCCTCTTGAATATATGTTTCAAAATATGCTTTAAACCTCTTTATCTCTTTTTAGTCCATTTCAGTGCAAAAAAGAAACAGTCTTAGAAGTGCTAAAAATGTGGTATTTTCCTTATTCAGCATTTTCATCGACAGGCTAATGGGGAAGGCTTGACCTTCCCCTGGCTGTGCTACTGGCTGCTGCACTGGCAAAATTAACCATGAAAAGACAATTTTTATGCCTAGAAAAACAACAAAGCACCATATCAAATTGCAGCTTCACCAATAGATCTGAGATAGGGTAAGTTTTTGCAATTCTTTAAAGCTTTTGAAACACAGAGACTTTATGTTTCAGTAGCACAATGTTTTAAGCTGTCTCCATAAATTTTTATTCTGCAACTTTTTCTGATTTTACAAGCAACTTTTATCAATTCTTGCATAAAACATAAAAACTTGATTCCAAAAATATGCTTTGAAACTACAGTATTTCAGTTCAATTGCAGTATTCTCTAGGTATTGGACAACAACAAGCTTTGTGACACATTGGCTGTGACTTAGTGTTCTCTATGATGGAATAATTCATTAATGTTGCAGAAGTTGAGCTACAACCCCAGAACTGTGCTAATACCACAATGTCAGAACCAGGGTTGCAGAGTCATTGTAGGAAATGTCTGGATCCAACTCCTACCCTATTGCTTTGAAGCATCCAACCATGTTTCAACTCTTTGTCCATAGGCCTAAATTTAACTTCTTACTTAAACTTTTGTTAAAAGTAAATGCAGCTTTTGTAAAAAATACAGAAAACTTTTTCAGGATTTAGGGCAGCAAAAAATTGCCTTACAAATAATTATCATATGCAAGTTCATAAAACCAACAAACGTATCTGGTAAATTGAAAAAAAGCGACAACAATATTATGATAAACCTACTAACCTGAATAAATTTGAAAGCAACTTAATTCTCATGATGATTGCAGTTTCACGTCAGGCAGGTGGGTATTTTCAACTTGACATATATTCCAACACAATTTCCAGAATCCGAAACAATAGAACTACTGCGATTAAATTATTTAATGCTTTGCAAATTATCTTGCACAACAATCCTGATAAAATTGCAATGTTATAATTTTTTCTGCCAGCAAATAGCAGATGTTGGAAGTAAACATTAAACAACTTTTGCATCTTAACGGTAAAAATTACTTGGCATTAATGAATTAATGATAATGGGAGTTACATTCTCAATTAATGATGGAAAATCAATACAAAACTAAAAATTAAATAAAAAGTTCACTGGCAGCCAGTAAAACCAAAATCTTAATGAAAACAAACAACCCTTCAAGGTTCTAAATTAAATTTTCAGTTCTCAAACTGTAGCAACTTCCAGTAACTGTAATTGAAACTCCTCAAACCATGCATTTACCAGTTCACAGCTGACTCGAACCAAAGCAATGCCTAGCCAACCAAGTTTTGAATTTAACTACTCTACACTTCACCTGAAAAGTTCATTGTTAAAAAACGACTTATTTCAGCAGCTCCAAAACTAGAATATTTTATCACAATTTTTGCATGATTTAGTGGAATTAGAGCCTATGGTAGAATTTCAGCCTGATTTAGAAGAGGCAGAGAGGTGGAGTTCTTGACAACACATTTTGAAGAACTTGGTCTACGCCATGAAGCCTATAAGTCCTCAAAATGTCCTGTCCTCAGCTGGAGGGCAACATCATTTTTTGATTGATTTAAAAATGAAAATAACCAAACAAAATACAACATAAACCTTATCGACTCTCAATTTGTTTCCTTTCTTTATTTGAAAAAATAATAGAATGTAATAGCCAACCAAGCCAGGTCATACTGAAACTTATTTTAAATGGCATTAATTGAAAGATAACGAGGGGGCAAAAAGCCTTTAGAAAATTATAGTTTTTATTTCTGCTAATAGTTTTAGTACTGGCAGTAGAAACTGCAAAGCACTAAAGCTACCCAGAGACATAACAAAGAATCCATGGGTCCGAAAACAAATTTGATTTGCTAATGCAAAAACACGACCAGTGCCTATTTTGTGTGTGAATTTAGAAAGTATGTGCATGATATTGAAATGTAATACAGTGCCACTACTACCAGGGATGGCATACTAATATTATACTACAGTAAATATGTTAAGACTGGTATATGTTGATACAACTAACAAAACATATCTTGAAAATGACAACTTGTTCTGAAAATATCTGACCACAAACAATTTGCTTTGAGAAAAAATGAGCTACTCTAATCACTGGCAAGTAATGTAGAGGCAAAGCCACATGCTCTAAACAATTTGTGCGTTAAAAATCGTCGCTAGGAATCCCAAATAACAAAGTATTAGATCACTGAAAATGCTGCATACAGAATTATAAAGAAATTAGGTGTGAAGTTAAATACAACTACGGTATAACAATTGTTCAAATGCCTGGAGAGATGTGCGATTGTGCATTGAACCAACTAAAATTTTTACATCACGTCATTATAAGTTGAATAGGCAAAGCTCCAAAGAAAAAATTGGTATAAAAAAAAATTAATTGCTTATTATTTTTTCATTTTGACGATTGGGAGTGTGGATCCTTTGAAGGTGGGGCCGGAACTAATGTCTCCAACACCTTCCTTCTAAATAGAACCTTGCTGGGATCCTCAGGATATTTTTTGAAATTAAATACCTCATGTTAAATTTAACAAAGTGTCTTTTGGCAGCCTAAACGTTTGCCATCATTTATTGATAGGCATTATATATGAGACAGGCTGTCAAGTCATTGGATTGAAATAAAAAATGACTGCTGAACATAAAATAATGACAATTTTCAAGTATAAATCCAGAAGACTGAACTGAATAGCAGTCAAAAAAGCTCTTCGTGTAGTATTTGAGAAATTTTTAAGTTGAACTAAAAAAAAAGATCTTCATGTAGGTTAAGTGAGATTTTTTTGGATGATCTCCAAGAAAAAAAAAAGGTCTTCATTTCAATGGCTCACGATTTATTGCAATTTATCCAGTAAACTCAAAAAATATCAGTAGATTATTTAAAAAATAATGAAACAATGACAACGGGTTCAAAATAATGAAATTGCAAAAAATAATGAAAAAATGAAACAATGACACTCTTGACAGCCTGTATGAAAAAGACATCACGAAATGTAAAGAAGAGATTGGCATAAAATTCGAGTTGGGAAATAGTGGAAAAACTGAAGTTCTTCTTACCTTAGCATTTAGGGTATTTTCTTTTCAAATTGCTTCAAAAATCTAAGTGTTTATTCCTTTTTAAAGTCACCATAATTGCTGGTTTTTCAAAAATAAGAATAAAAACACTAATATTATTCAACATGGGGCATAAGAACTTTGCCCTTGCCCAAGAACTCCGCTTTTTTGTAATGACAAAAACTTGAGCTTACAAATTTAGGCGGTACAGTATTTCAATTCATTTTAAAAACATAAATTTAAAGTATTTGCAGTAATTATTAGATAACACTATTTTTAAAAATATCACTAAAGGCAGTGGCTATTTTGCCTCTAGAGGCAAAATTGGTTGCAAACAGAGGTGAAGTCGATGATTGTAGGAAAGGTCAAGGACCACGGACTCAACTTTCCAAGTTTTTGAATTATTTTGGGCAAATTTTTCATAATTTTAGGAAGTGGCTATTTTGCCTCTAGAAGCAAAATAGTGTTTTTCCTCTGTTTGGGTTAGGGTTAAGGTTGGGATTAGGGTTAGGGTTAGGATTAGGGCTATTTTGGCACTTGGCTGTTAGGACTATTTTGCCTCCAAATGGCAAAATAACGTGGGGCTATCTTGCCTCTAGAGGCAAAATAGCCACTGCCTAATTTTTAAATGCAAAAAGTGTTTAAGATATTGCATTTCATTAAGTTTTTGGTGATAATTTGAACATACTGTAGATTAGTAGTTTTTAAAAATAATCATGAATGTCATTTTGAAGTTTTACACATTATCAGATGATGTTGATTATTTACCGTGCCGTAGCAGTATCCTGGCAATGCAACAAGGCCATAACCTGTAAATCTGAAGTGATGGATGAATGGGATATACTAACACAGCTAAATTAAAAATTTTTACCATATAAATTCAGAAATTGTGACTTTTAATGCCTTAAACCCTCTTTTTTAGTAGTTTTCGAAACACAAACCAACTTGTTTGGCTAAACAATTTGTTTTAATGAAGAAAAACACTATTTTTGCGAGACAAAATAGCCACTCCCTAAAAATTTTGGAAAATTTGCCCAAAATAATTTTAAAAAACTTGTGTCCTTGACCATTCCTATAATCATCGACTTTACCTCTGTTTGCAACCAGCAGCAATAATTTGGCTATGGAAGCTTTGTAACAATAATCATCATTCATTCACGATAATATACCAGTAGCATCTATTTTGCCTCTCTGCTCTGGAGGCAAAATAGTCAGGTGTCGTTAAGTATTGTCGCTTTATTTGCGGCAGCTCTGCAATTTGTGTATGAGCGCAAGTGCGTTCTTTCCTTCTCTCCGATCTATTCTAAGCTATTCCCCAGATCCACCCCTAATCCCAATGAGTGCACACATGCGAGGAGCAAGAGCATGCGCACGCTCATACACGAGTCGTAGAGATTCCGAAATAATGCTGACGGCTCATACTTAACGACTCTATTTCTAACAACTCGACTGGGTGTTTTAAACATGCCCTGCAGAGTTGGGATTGCCATACCAGGACCACTATACACACGTGGCCTAGTAGCCAACTGTGGTACCTGTTTACTATTAGGGCAATTTGGCAATATACATTATACTGTATACCATCATATATACCGTCAACCGGGGCGACTTTGAACACTTCACTAAAACAAACTTTGTTTTTAGTTAAATACTTTTCAAGACCAAGAGTGGTCTCTTACTAGGTCAGTGTTAGAACTTTGATAGATTTTTTTTCTTTTTGGCCCGACTAGCACAAGGTCACGTGACAATGACGTCATTATTTCAACAAAATAATTCTCAAAAATAGGGCGATTTATTACACCATTACTATTGGCATGTAGATCCCCAAGTCAGGTCAATTAGCAATAGATGATTGCAGGCTTGAACCCATGACGAAGTGATTGCCAGTTTACCACCCTCACCACTCTGCCACGCGTTTTTTTTTTTTAAGGCGGAGTGCCAATTTTAGAAAAAATTGGGAATTGGAGTGTTGCTTTAATTAATCTTCTAAGCCATAGAGATAGTTGGTAGTAGAATGAGCAACTATTTTTGCTCTCTGGGAATATCAAAATATGTGATTTAGCTACGCTAATCCAGGTTATTGAGCAATATGACAATTGGTTTGAATTTTTCGTCGAAGTCTAGTTTTGTATCGGAGTATTTCAGAGCGGAGTTTTGTTGTAAAAATTTGGAGCTGGATTAGAGCCAGAGTCAATTAAAAAATTTCAGACTGGACCCAGAGTGGAAAAATTAGCCACTCCGCAATGCTCCAAGTCAAAGACAAAGCAACTTTGCGCTAGTAAGTGAAGGTTTAAGCGCATGTTAGTAGGCGTTCAAAGTCGCCCCGGAGACCGGGGCGACTTTGAACGCTTTTTGAGATAGAATATATGCCTTATGAGAGCAAAATATTTTTTTAGTTATGACAGTTCTAGTTGCTGAGGCCATAAGTGTTACGTTCAGCCTATAAGCACTTTTCTTGCTTAAACCTGGCGGAAGTGACAAGTAAAAATGATTCAAAACCGTTCAAAGTCGCCCCGGTTGACGGTACTCACTTGGTTAGTAACATCCAACTATTTTCTCATTTTGTTTGTTTATTAGACATCAGTTGCCAGTACAGAGTACCTAACAGCATCAGGTATTACTGCCAGTGCCAGCAGGCCTATGAGTCATATTATTGCACGTAAGGAGCAGCTTATGCTACTATCAACAACATAATGCTATTTTCTCCATCATTCCAGTCAGCAGCGTGGCCTAAAGGGTAAAGCCATGTTTTTTATGAAGATCCTGCTTACAAGATCTGGGGTTGCAAAATACAACTTAGTAATATTTTGGCACTACTGGGAAAATGGACACTTTGAACAAAATCAAGTCATTGCACAAACACTACCAATACGAAACAGCATTTTCACCAGGCATATTAGACAACATCATGCAATCATATTCTTGGTTCTGCAATCAATAACATTTACATTACACCTAGGCTATCCTAGTACAGTAGGCCTACTGTATGTGACAATACACCTACTACAGATGGTATATTTTACCAGTGTGCTTAGCCTATAGCCTAATAAATAGCCAACTAAAAAGAGTCATTTATTAATACTCTAAAAGGCCACAAACTTTTGTAAGTCTGAAATACTCAAATAGGTTCTCCCATCCTAAAAATCAACTTTACTGCGAATATTGCAGTATAATTAATTAGGCCTACTAATACTAGGCTAGCCTCTTAGTGAGGTACTCAAAACCCTAAAAGTTTTCTAAAACAGCATTAAAATGAAAAGCCCTAATTTCTCCAAGTGAGAGCTTGCATAAAAACTTTTACAATTTCATCAAACTACCGTACATAAAGTTATGAAACAACCTTCATAGACAAAGTTTGCAATGGTGTTAATGAAAAAATTCAACACCATTTCGTCATAAGTAAGTATTGACTTTTGCATAACTAAATCTTCTATCAGGAATATTACTACTATATAAACTTCATAACAAAAATTTTCATAATATCCTTTTATGACAAAATGGTGTTCATTTTTTTATGCACACCACATGTAAAAACTTTGCGAGCACCACAACAAACAATGTGAGCGAACATTGACTGAGCTAGTGATCAAGTGGTAAGGTTAGAATGAATATTATCAACCCTTCCAGTCACATCACGTGATCAGCCTATTTCCTTTTTTTCTTTTTTGCAAAAGTTTTGGTTGTTTATAAACTTCGATAATTTCGCAATCCGAATCACAAAGTACTTACGAGACTGAAGGAATGATTGAACAAACATGCTACTGGAGATCGGCCAGTATAGCTACCGTACATAACTTAGGCTTGCATTTGCAACACAGGTAGGTATTAACCCGAAAACAGTGAGAAATAGATATTATTTATTATTAAAAAGCCTGTTGAGGAGTATAATTTTGTGCTAGTTGTTACTGAGGTGGCTAATTACTATAGGCCTACTATAGTTTAGTTTGTAATGCTGTACTAGTATTACTATTATTACTAATAGTAAAGCAGATAATAAAGCTATGCCACTACTTCTACTTTCTACAGTAAGTTGCATAGTACGAAGAAGCTTAGTTAGGCAAGGGTTGGTAGCCTATTACTACTATGGTAAGTTCAGTAGCCCTACTGTACCGGTAGCCTATTAATACATATATCTCCCTAAATAATGCGCTTCGCTATCGACTTGATGACGTTTTAATAGTTCACTTTAATATTCGAAGTTTGCAAAAAAATATTGATAAAATGTCACAATATCTCAGTGAGCTTGAAAAACAACCGGAAATAATAGCTCTAACTGAAACTAAATTGAAAGAAAATTATATCAGTGGTAATATTGAGCTACCAGGTTATAAATTCATTCATGTGAATAGTTCGACGCTCGCTGGAGGTGTAGGGTTTTACATCAAAGAAAAAATCAAGTTTTCGATTCGCGAAGAATTTTCAATTAATGTAGATGCTGTAGAGAACATGTGGATAAGAATCGAGACAAAAAAAAAGCCTTTAGTACTGGGAGTTGTATACAGACATCCTGTTAGCACCGTGGAGCATATTAACTTATTTTCCGCTCAACTAACTAACACGTTTCATAAACTTAGTCTTCAAAAACTTGAGTATTACGCAGTCGGTGATTTTAATATTGACCTGCTTCAATTAGAACAAAAACATCACGTAAGAATGTATGCTGATAGTTTAATAGGTTGCTCAGTAAAATGCACAATAAACAAACCAACTAGGATAACAGATTGTAGTGAAACTCTTTTAGACCACGTTTACACCAACAACCCAAACTACAAGTATTTATCTGGTATAACTCTCAGCGCAGATTTATCAGATTACCTTGGTACTTTCATTACTGTACCTACAAAAAAATTAGATATCATTCACAAGGAACCCATGTTAATTCGAGACATGTCTAAATTTGATACTAAATTATTTCTAGGAGATTTAAGTGCTGCGCTGGATATGTTGTATTTTAATGAGGAAGTTTGTGTAAATGAAAACTTTGAAAAATTTGTCTCGGTGTTTACCGAGACAATAAATAACCATGCACCTATGAGAAGAGCCAGTAGAAAAGAAAATTAAATCAAAACCTTGGCTGTCATCGAGTTTACTAAAATCTATTCGTAAAAAAAATCAATTGTTTCAAAAATACTTAGAAACCAAAAATAGTTTAGTGAGCTCTGAATACAAAGCGTATCGTAATACATTAAATCGAACTATAAATGGTGCCAAACGAATGCATTATCATGAGTTGTTGAAAGATAACAAAGGTGATAGCAATAAAATATGGAAAATTGTGAACGAACTGGCAAGTATTAAAACAAAAGCTCGAGTTGACCCTACTGAGCTGATATCCGAAAACGGAAAAATCCTTACCAACTCTGATGAAATTGCGGAAAGTTTGAATGAGCACTTTGTTAATATCGGTCCCAAGATGGCAGAGTCAATATCCTCGGCTGATCTGGATGGCATATCATATACAAAATCATTTATCAGTACAAAAATAAACAACTCATTCTTCTTAGCACCATCTACTACCAATGAAATTATAAACATTATAGATTCTCTTTCTGCTAAAAAGGCAACTAGATCTAAGGATGTAGAGACAAAATTCCTTAAATTAAGCAAAGTAATTATTGCACCAATACTTAGCAAACTTTTTAATATGTGCTTTAAATCTGGTGTATTTCCTAATTGTTTAAAAGTTGCTGAGGTTGTTCCCATATTCAAAAAAGGAGATCAATCAAAAGCAACTAACTATAGACCAATATCGCTATTGTCTCAATTTGATAAAATATTAGAAAAAATTATTTACCATCGTTTAATACATTTTTTGGAAAAATATCATCTTCTAAATAAAAATCAATTCGGGTTTAGACAAAATTCATCCACAATACATGCAATTAGTAAAATATACGACCAACTACTTCAAAATATTGATAAAAATTTATACACTTGTTGCATATTTCTTGATTTATCTAAAGCCTTCGATACTGTTAATCATACTATATTACTTGAAAAACTATATCGCTCATTTGGCATTAGAGGTGTTGCTCATGAACTGTTTCGGAGTTATGTAACAGATAGACTTCAATTTACTGTTGTTTCTAATTCTGTTTCATGTAATAGACCAGTTAGGTGTGGGATTCCTCAAGGATCGTGTTTAGGGCCTTTATTGTTTTTGTTAAACCAGGGATATCTAGAACATCGGGATCGCTCACTGTAATTATGCGCTGACAACAGTGGTGCTAGAAATTTTTTTACGTTTTGTAGATATAAACTAGAGACAGAGTTGCAAAAATACGAAAACCATACTACATTGAAAACCGTACTATTTCCATGAGAAAATTATAGACCTGGGTTCAATTCCAGAGTCGTTTCTAAATTATGCAGATTGAAAATCAGCTAAAAATTTAATTGAACCGTAGCAATACTCAAATAAAATGACAACACCCGATTTAAAAGTTAACTAGCAAAAAGCGAATTCACAAATTCAAACAATAAATAATAAATCGAACAAAATCTCGGTAAAACTACAGTATAGCCAAGTCCAAACTGGCACAGCATGTAACATTAGCTTTTTGGGGGTGAATTTGGAAGCAAGTTTTCTAATGCCACGGCTCATATTTGCAAGAGTCTCGATCTCGCATTGGCTGATGCGCTTTAGCTCATTTTTAGCAAAACAGTTGAATAAAGCTTTCAGGATATGATTGAAATTGCTAAAAACTCGCGTTGAGGATTTAAGCAATATCCTTTAGAAGAGTCCAGCAAAGGGCACTTCGTCTTTTAAACACAAAAACTGCAGTCGAGCGCTTTCACGGACAGCTACTTAGTTGTAAATCTAAACTCCCAAAACACAACTAGCATGGCAGTACTGCTTGGGACTTGGGAGCATATAGGCCACCACGATTCGCTAATACCACTAGAAGGCTTTTTGCTCTCCAAACCCGGGATATGTTCAGTATCAATCAACAATTCTTTGCAGCCAAAGCATTTTCTTTGCTGAGATAAGCATCTTGCTATGTACCCAGCAACGCAATAGGTGACAGCGGTATCATCATCATAACTTCGTCAACTTCAATTTCTGAAGCCCATTTTTTTTAAGTTTTATTTCCTCCAAACAGTCCAAAGCTTCCATGTCATCCTCTGTTGAGTTAGTTGATCTGGTATTTAGGTGAGCCAAGGTATGCAAAGCATTTTGGCGAAGTACAGGCAACGAATCTTTTTTCAGCCTAAAATAGCTGCGGAATTGACACAAAAGTTGCCACCTTTTATTCGCCTATACCGGCCAAAACGTCCTTTAACTGGATCATTGGTAAATTTGCCAAGTAATATAATACTTAAATCCATGCTTGTTAATGAGGTGGAAGGTCATTGCCACCATTGCCTACAGGGATAAGAGTGCAGGCAGTAAACGTTTCAGCTGTTAAGCCTGATTAACCAGATGCTTTACATTCTTTCAAGATTGCAAGTGCTTTTAGCAAAAACTGGAGAGTGTAGTTGCTACATCCATCTTCATCGAGACAAAGGGGTTTACACATTGAATCGTTCTTTCGAAATCCTGAAAAGTGCAATAGGTGATCAATTATTTTCAATTACATAGCTATAAATATATGAATAGGACTGGTATGAAAAATAACACTTTGGTTGCAATAACTGCCAGCTCAAGACAAGGCAAATTGTTATTTAGTCACTCAGTAACAACATATAGCAGTCATAGAGATTGATTAAAATTGCGACAGGAAAGTTGCGAAAGAATTTGGCGGACAAGTCAAGCAACCACCCTAATTGTCAAGAAAACTTTCTAATTTAGCCAGTAATATTGAGGTCAATATTTTTTATGTTATGCACTGTTGTTAGATTCAAGCGTTTAAATGCAGCGGATATAGCTTGAATTCGAAAGTTACGAATAATTCAGCATTTAAATAAGTTCAAAATTTTAACTCCACCATCAAAGTTTCAAAAAAAGGCCATCAATTTTACATACAAAGTGCAGTTTATTATGTAAATTGTATAGAACAAAAATTGAAAAGGGAACATCGTTTAAAAGGTACACTACGAAAGCAATCGAACAAACATCAAAATTCACAAAGGTCATGCTAAAAGCAGAGAACAAAAAATTACGAGTTGCATGCCTAAGACAGCTGTTTCGCCTAATTTTAAGGCTCATCAGTTAGGCTTAGCAGGGCCAAAATGACAAATATTACAGGATTAAAACTTCCAAAAAAAAACTCAAGAAAATAATTAATTATTCGCAATAAAACTCTGTCCCATAACAATCTTTACCCAACAAATTATGCTAAATTAATTAATTCTTTCTAACTGAGAGATCGCTACCGAACGAAACTCTGGGTCTCGAAGTGCTAAACTCACAGAAATATTTACCAAATGAAACTAGGTTACGGGCTATTAATCTAACTGAAATACTTACGGAATAAAGAAATCTTTACCGAAATATTTGATTCCTTTCATATTGTACCTTTTAAACGGTGTTCCCTTTTCAATTTTAGTTTAATAAGTGATTACTGCACCCCACTCAGCTTGGATGGATTTCCTTATGCTACATCTTCGTTATCCCTTTTTTTTAAATTGTATAGTGAATTTTTTGAACAAAATAGAAGTTTTTACCTTTCCATGAAGATTTGAGAGATATCACTTTCCACAAATTGTTAATAAAAGTCACAGTTTCCGGTTGCAACGAAGCTTGGATAATTAGCATTATAATGAATCAGAACATGGGTTGTGGGTTCACGAAAGAAACCTGAAAATAAGCACACAAATGTGTTAAACACGAAATGCATCCCTAAACTACAAGGTTTATTTTTGTAGAGAAGCATAGGCGTAGCCAGGGGGGGCCCCAGGGGTCCGCCCTCCTCCCAATAAAATTGCCACCAGTGACAAAAATGTGACAAAAAGCCTATTGTTTTTTCAGTTTAAGTTTCTTTTAGTATCTTCGCGTACAACTGTACATGTGTGCAACAGTAATTAACAATAAAATTGATGACCAGGAGGCCCGGGCTACCTTAATTCCAACCAATTTAAATGTATAACCAGGGTGAAACTAAGAGTTTTTGTCTTAAAAAGTAGCTACCTCAGGCACTCATCTAACCTTTCCATGAACGTAATGCAATAATCAGGGTCGGATTTACCATATGGCACAGTGACAGGGGCCCCACGGTAAGACTCTTTTTGGTCAGATGGTAAGACTCATTTTGGTCTTCACGTATATTTGGCAGGAAGATGTTGCAAAAATCCCCATTCCAGGGGCCCCGCATAATGTAAATCCGGCCCGGGCAATAACATGGTTAGTAGGTGAAACTATTTATTGTACGATTTTTCTATAACAGCTCACCTCCACCTCGCCAGTTGCTATGCGAGAAAATGCTTTTGAAAAATTAGCTAAGGGGAAAAGCTCATTGAACGAATTATTGAATTTGATTTAAGGGGGCCTGTACCCCCTGGCCATACATGTACTACTATAAATGGCTATTTTCATGACAAAGCAAAAAGCTCCAAGAAAAATCTTCAAGTGGATTATTATTTTCTGCTAATATATTGCAGAAGGCAAGATATCTTACTTCCCCCTACCAGGGCCGAATCACTTACAAAATTTAACACCGTAAAATTTTTTCCATAGGTTTTTAAATTAAATATCTAGTTCTTTTAAATTGCTCTGAACATGCGCAAAATGTGATCCAATGTCATCAAAATAGCTTTTTTTCGAAAAATTTTTTTCAAGATTGGGGCTTCGCCCTCAGACCCCCGTCTGTAATACGTTTAAGTTTCACTAGTTTACTCACACACGTCTTCTACTTTAGACATTTTTGTTTTTTAACCATTGGTTTAAACCCAACTTTCCATTTAGCAAAAACCCAGCTAAATGCCAAACTCAGGCCATGGCTGAACTTTGTCCCACGGAAAGTCCCTCTTTTGAAAATTTCTGATCACGACATTGCATGTGATTTGTAGTTTGGGTCCCCTAATCAAAAACCCTGGCTACGCTAAGCACAGAAGTAACATGATTTAGCAGTAAAATGGTTCAAGTTAATTTCTCGGCAGATATACTGAAACGTTTCTTTTTCAAACACATACAAATAGACAAGTAAAAGAGATGTTCCCCATTATTACAATAACACTGCTGAATCCATATATATCACTGCTTTAGTTGAAATAACTAACAAGTATAATGCAGGCTATACTTAGAAACGTAAAAAGAATGCTTGCAATAAACAAGCTATACTTTAAGAGGCCTAATCTCATTTACCAGTACGTCTAGGAACAAATACAAGATATAACTTACAAATAGCATGTTGCGGTAACGTCTTGGCTACAATGCGAGCAATTTTCAAGCTTTTGTGCTCTTCTTCAGAGTATAAATCTGCTTGATATCTCCAAATAGTCCAAAGCAAGGGTATCCAAGAATAGTCTCATAACTAACTTAAGCGCAAAATAGCCACGTATTGTTGAGTTAAATTTACTGTACTTCATCTCAACTACAATTTCAAAAAGTAACTAATACATTTGCATTTACCAAGACGCTGAAAAAACTGCAGAAATTACAGAATGCATCTGTAGAACAGGACTGCAAATTAGTAAGTAGTAACTCTGAACTATAGCACAGTTGACTTGTTCCGTAAACTGCGCTTTTCTAATATACTACTCATCTTAAAATCACGTACATTTTTATAGTCGCAATCTAAACTTGTTACAAGTAAAAGTAACTAAACTTGTTACAACTGCTCAACAACTTACTGCTCACAACCAAACACGTGCTCGTGATTTTGTCAAAGCGCAATGAGCAAAACGAGCAGTTTCGCAATGTTATCGATCATTCAAGCGTCCGATAGTTAATCTAAAAGCGCTGCGTAGCACCACTGTTGTCAGACGAAACGTACGAAAAAGGCAAAGTAAGCGATCCCGATGTTCTAGATATCCCTGTGTTAAACGTAAATGATCTACCCAATATATCTCAATTCCATACGACTCTATTTGCTGACGACACACTTTTGATGCTTGCTGATAAAAATTTAGAAACACTTGAAACAAAGGTAAATGAGCAAATTCGACAAGTTGATTATTGGCTTTGCAAAAACAAATTGTCTTTAAATTATTCAAAAACGAATTATCTGTTGATACATAAACAACCAAAAAAAACGGTGCATGAAAACTTCGTGATCCATCTAAATGACAAAACATTGAAACGTTCCTCTACAGTTAAATATTTAGGCTTGTTTATAGATGACACTTTAAACTGGTCTTCCCATGTTAATTACTTATCTCATCAGCTTGCTCGTTTTTCTGGAATTTTTTACAGGTTGTGCAATTACGTAAACAAAGAAATCCTTCGCATGCTTTATTATAGCCTTGTATACAGCAGAATTCAATACGGCATTATTGTATGGGGGACAGCTGACAAAAGTCGTATAGAATGTCTACGAGTAAGATTAAATAGAATTCTAAGGATAATTTTATCATGTGGTATTGAAACCCCAACTACAAAATTATACAGCGCCTTACAATTTCTAAAAATTGATGAAATATACGAATTTGAACTTTACAAATTTATGTATCAATTACACCATGGTAAATTACCCGAAGTATTTTATAATTCGTTTACAAATATTAACTCTATACATGTTCACGATACAAGATTCAAAGATTCCGCTACGTATTTTCTACCTCGTGTTAATAAAAATTTTTGCAAAAACCAACTTTCATACAGAGGGAACAAATTATGGAGTGAATTGAACAGTAACTATAAAAGTATGCATTGGGTTTCTTCTAAAAATAAATTCAAAAAAAGTCTTCTAAATCGTTATTAACTATTATTTGTTGTTTTTTTTCTCTCGTCGATTTATTTATTTTCTTTTAATTTATTAAAGTTCTAGATTAACTGTTGACTGCATCTACATCAGGGAGCGCCTTGACTTGATAACCTAACGGTTTTTTCGGTGCTTCCTGCCATTATGCACATTTAGTTTATTGTTTATTCATTCGTGCTTTATGTTTGTGATAATTGGCAAAATAAATACTTAGTTACTTACTTACAATCACAAATCAATCAAAAGTATAGCCTACAGATAATGTCTGATGTTGCAGATCTAGATATACTAATAAGGGTTCATTGTTTAACACTGTCTGATCAGTGTCAAGAGAATTAAAATGCCACTGCAAGAACAACTGAGTCTTTGTTACCTGAATTTTAAAAGTTAAAAGTAGGCTAGATAGAAAAAGAGAGTTTTTTTCAACTAAAAAAAACACAAATTAAAATTTAAGAATATAATTAAGATGAAAAAACGTAACAAATTACAAACAGATTGCTGCATTTAGGTCATAAAGGAGTCACAAAAGACAAAAAAGCAATCGTAGCTCGCCGGTTGTTGAGTTTGCGACTCCTCGACATCCGAGTCCAAGGTGACAAAAATTACTGTAATTCAAATGTCGTTTCAATTTAACCATAAGGAAATGGAGAGTTGTAGCAAAAAACCTTAACAGTTTCCAAGAAATAAGTTTTCAGACGGTTTAAAGTATAGGCCTTAATAAATAATGCAAAACAGTAAAGCTTACAATAGTTCAATGTAGTTAAATCCAACAAAAAAAAACTTTTCGGAGAAAATAATTGGATGAATTAAAATGCTTTATTTACGTTTGCTGTAAATAATGTTCTTTGAGCTGTTTAGACATCAGTCTATGACTGGTATTCCCAGGCTTATCTTCCAATTTACTTGGGAGTGCATTCCATATTTTTGCACCTGTTATTCAGATTGACTAGTTTGTTTTGACATGATAAGATCTGGATACGAAATAATCATTGGAGCTAGAATTAGCTAATCTGCAATTATCTTACTGTACAACAGGCCTGCTCTACTCGCTGCTGTACAAGGGCCATAACACCACTGACCTACGTGTCGCGGACCATACATTTTCGCTGGTGCAGCTACCAACGTTACAGCAAAATCAGAAATGCCTTGTCATCGTGGAAAAGTAAAAAATAAACATTTCCTCTTACTTGCTTGCTAAAACATCTAACTGCTGTCTCTGATACTTAATGGCAGGAAACACATCATTGCTGTTCTCTTCATTATCATCTTTTATTAGTTACAGTACTAGGGTTGTAACTATCATCGGTTATTTTTAGGAATAGTGACCTTTTCACAGCAGGGACAAATCATAGCAAATTGTACAAATGTAAGGTATGTACTTTGCAAGCATTGGCTATATCGCAATATGTCAACAATAAACATTGGCTATTTTGCAATATGTCAACAATGAACACAAATCTCAAAAATAAAGTTTAATGTGAAATGTTACCACTTTTGTAGGCAACAAGCTCATTCCAGTTTTACACTTATACATATCTGATACAATTGTATTTGACACCACGTCACAATACAACAAATATGGATTGTTTGAAAGATGCTTAAGATCACATGAAACCACTTCGAGGGCTTTATTTTGTGCAGGTCTGCTGTACAACATTGCATTTCAGATTGGTAGTGTCTAGCGCACTGGTCTGGTTTCCAACATGAAAATTTATTGCACCGGCTGCACTGGTTGTTACGTTCTATTATTTTTTTCTCATTAATTCGACTTAAATATGGCACTTTGATGCATTCAATGCGTTGCCCCATTGGTGTAGTGGTATAGTGAGTTTGAGTTCGATTCCTAGTGAACACGCCTGGCAAGTCTCGTGATTAGCAGATTTGCACTGCATTTTTTTATTCTTCTTCTTCAGAACCTTGCATTAGAGTTAAGAGATAGCAAATCCAAGTGCAAGAAGAAACAATAAGTGCCGCCAGTGCAGCAGCTTTTTCATGTTGGAAACCGTGCCGATGCTCTAGACACTGCCTTTTAGATTTACAGCTTTGAGTTACATGTTTCAAGAAATTAGATTGATCTGAAAGATTAAATATATTCCTGAGATTCACAAAGCAATAAAATATGCATTTGTAAAGTACAAACGTGAAATTAAATTGTAGCTATTAAATAATGCAAATCATTACATGATTACAGTATGTCACAGTTAATACCCCAGTTCAAATTTGCCTAGAAAATGATATTATATATAATTCACATTATATACAAAAGACAGTAGAACAGAGCATCAAACTTTTTGTCTGTTGATTTCATTCATCTTTTGTGTAGTGGTGCATTTGTAGATTCAAGGCCTTGGCTACTGTTTTACAGTCACACCAGTTTTGTTCTTGTAAGCCCAGAAACAGTGGAAACAAGTCCTATTAAAACATACATCATCACAAGTACTGAAATAATCACGCAGACTCGTAAGAAGTTTAAACCTAACCCAAACTCAAATCTTGATCCAAGTTGCAAATTGTGATCCTTTCGATCTTTGTAGTCTTGTATGCAGTATATTTATGTGAGAACCCTAATCCTTGTCCTGTTAAGATAAAAATTAAAGTTTAGAAGGAACACTACACACAAATAGTCTATGTCAAAATTATCGAAATGAAGATACTTGAATGAATGGGCATAATAATTAAGCTCCTTTAAATATAGCATTATACACAAGCACATTTCACACATACCATACTTTTTTTGTCATTTTACAATTTAGTTTGGATTCAATTAGACTGAATGAAAGGATTATTCAATTCACAGTCAGATAGTTAGCTATTGGTCATGATGGATAGCAATTATGATGAAAGTAAACACTTAATTCATATCTTTTGTGCTATTTTATCTACTGCGATTGTTATTGAATGTAATGCAGTGTCCTTATGATTGCATTGGTTGTAAAATTCATCAAACAGCATGTCCTAGAAAGAATATTATGAAGTGGAATTATTTCGTTTTGCAGATCTAGTTAATATTGTGGTTTTACTGATTAACTTCTAGACGTTTTGTAAGGATAATCATTGGAATACATGTCAAACTTTGTTACCTATTATAGTTTCAACATTATCTGTGTTTATTTGTATAACTGAAGAAAGAAAATATGATGCCGAAGCAATGTGCTGATGACTATGGCTTGACCAGAAACGATGAAGTTTTTGAACAGAGTATTGCAAGTGAGCAGACTGTGTTATTGAACTTGGCTGCTTATTAGGTTTCGAGCCCACTTCAACCTGACAAGCCTTGGTTGTGCAAAATCAGCCGTTGGCTTGGCCTCTTCATGTTTGTGTTGTAGTATCCACAATACGCTTATCACTGCAAAACTACACAATAAGAGTAATAGACTTGTCGTAACTCTACTGTTAAATTGTATGGAGGTGGTGTATCAATGATTTGTAAATAGCTGCTGTGCTGTTCCTTCAACAACTCATTGATTATATTCATCATTAAAATGGAGTGAAATATTAGTCCATTTATTTTACAAACCTGTGTCCGTTGTATGCTGTACTGGTAAGTTTCTGAAAAGATTGTAGTTTTGCGACCTGCAAGGACGCTACAGTAAATTTATTTTTCAAATAATGTAATGAAGATTTCTTGTTTTTTCACATGGTTATTTGTCTTTCTAGATATTGCTACCCAAACAAGCTATAATACAGTATTGCTATCTTTTCAAGGGAGATGAAAGACGTTGTAGAGACAATTTCACCAGAAACTACCTTGATGGTTTGCCAAAATCCTAAATTGGTAAGTTTACAAACATATTTTCAAATTATCATCTCTGAACTTTCCATTAAGAGCGCCTGTATTAAGCCAAATATCTAAATTTATTGACTTCGCCGTGCATTCCATGCAAAGAGGCCCACAAATCAGTGTATGAGGATCATTCAAAAGTCTATATGGAACTAGTTGCAGTCTCGTGACATGTGATATTCATGGGTGTCAGCAAGGAGGGCAGAGAGGGGTCATGGCCCCACCTGGTTTTTCACACACTCTCTCTTGAACCTCCCGAATTTCAAAACTTCTTCCATTTTTAGTAGTTAGTACTGCCTCTATTTTCATTGGCCCCCCCTGAAAGTTTTTCTGCCGACGCCTATGGTGATATTATTTCATTGAAAAGATTGTTTCATTGATTTAAAGAAGGTAATCCTAGTCAAGTCTACTCTGGTAATGGACATTTTTATTCTTAGTCCGGTTGCTTATGGGCAAAAAAGGTTCAAATCGTGCATTCCATATTACATCTGCATTCCATATTCCATAGAAGCAATTTTATTGTTGATTTTGGGAGATCAAACCGTACTAAAAAAATTGCTTTGATTAAAATGTTCAAGCATTCGAAGCTTTTCGTCTGACAGTCTTCAAAGTTTCGAAGACATGAACATTTTAATTAAAGCAATTCTCAAGTTTTGTACCACTAATCAACTTTACTGAAAAAATTGTAAAAAAATCTCAAGAATATCGCGAGTTTTTTAATTTGGCCACTAGGTGACACCAGCGCATATTTTTAAGTCCCCCTAAACCGAGGCCATGGGAAGAGAATTTGAGATGTTGCTGTCACATTTTTTTTAGTATGTTTTGATCTCCCAAAATCAACAAAATTGCTTCTAATATGGAATGCACGATTTTTCTCTTATGCGACCGGATTATCAGAGATGCAGAGTATGGGTCTGCAGATTGCAAAATAATCGTATATTTCGTTTATGAAAGAAAGATGGATGAAAGAAGTGATAAATTAGACAAACTAACAAATTATCGTAAGTTTTAAACTTCCAGAACGTTGAAGAAAACTTAAGCCATGGTCATTTTAGGCAATATAAAAGAAAACCATCGTCATGTGCTCCGTGAACTGTAGTGGAACGGATTGGTCATTTGATTTCAAGGGTTTGCTACGGTACGTTACGGTGTGATGTTCTGTAATGCGTACCTCTAAAAATATACCGTACCGTAATTCCGTACTTCATTTAATTACCGTACGTAAATGTACAGTACGGAAAAAATTTCCGTGTCTATTTTGTACCACTGGTTTGCCAAGTTTACAAATCTGTTGCACAAATTAAGGTATTGAAAAGTTGCAAAAATGTTGCTGATTTGTGGAGCTGACAAGCAGTGAAAATCATTTTGATTGCGAAAGGTGTAAAAAATGCCGCACACATATACCGATCAATCAATGATCGCGTGGATGGAGTGTTTTCTACTGAAATGGTGGATTCCAGTTCGATTCCTATGGGGTCAAACCAAAGACTTAAAAATATGCTATTCACAGATTTCCGCTTGACGTGCGGCACTAAATATGGGACAATGCGAAGCCTCCACCGTGTGCGGTAGACAGGTGGAAGGCAGTTTGAGTCAGAGATAAAAAGGTCCCTTCACTGTCTCCTGGCCAAGGCAACTTGGTGGATAAAGAATTAAAGATGTTATTACATCTATACGTTCTGCTGCTGTCTGAGAATGTTTACTTTGTGTTTTCCATGACAAGTTCACTGCGACTGCAAGAAGACATTAACAGATTAAACAAGCTCTAGGGTAGGTACGGAAAAAATAATACTGTATTTCCGTAACGTAAAGTACTTCTCTGAAAAATACCGTTCGTAATTCTGTACCTTACTTTTTCGAAAAATCGAAGCGTATTTCCGTACAGTACCGCAGTAACCCCTGTTGTTTTCTCAGCGTCGCAGTTGCAGTGTAGCCATGCTCTTTTGCGACAATTGTGTGGAGCAGAACGTAAACGCCCAAAACCAGTGTGTTGACGATTATCCGAACCGAGAAACGTCATGGAAGATGCGTTCGTGACGGCAGAGAATCAATGCAGGGGATAAAGGTGTAGCCATGCTCCTTTGCGACAATTGTGTGGAGCAGAACGTAAACGCCCAAAACCAGTGTGTTGACGATTATCCGAACCGAGAAACGTCATGGAAGATGCGTTCGTGACGGCAGAGAATCAATGTAGGGGATAAACTGATGGGAGTCTAGTGTTACTTCATTATTCCACGAATATTTCGTTAACCTGATCGCTTACTGTTCAGTTGCGTGTGATTCAGTGACACGCCGTGTTTTAGATACTTCAGTTACGAAACTGCTTTAGTTACACATGTATTCCTAACTAAACATCGAATGAAATGGATTTAAAAATAAAATTCATCAACCAATCAGTGGTTGGAGCGTCTACTACTAATACGATAGACGCGGGTTCGATTCGCGGTTGGGTCAAACCAAGTTGTTGTTATTTAAGTTGAATAACAAATTCACAGCATCCCTGCTTGGCGTTTAGCGATTACAGTGACAGTGTGACGCTTCCACTGAGTGTGGTAGATAGTTGGCAGCTTGATTCGTAGACCCAAAGATATTTTCGCTGTTTCCTGGCCGAGGTAGCTTGGTGAATAAAATGCATTGGCAATTGCACATTAAATTTTTGTGTTTCCAAAATTGTTAATACAAATGATGCTATCTTAAGTACTTACATACTGTATTTCGAAAACCCTAAGACAGCATGAATAAAAAATAAACTGCTGTTACTTTAAACTCCATCAATTTTTGGCCATGCAAATAAATTTAGTCTTTATGTTGTGTATCTGTTGGTTGTTTATATATTAAATTTGTGATGGAATTCTAACTCTGGTGTTGATGCATAGCGTAGCTTGTAATCGCATTATACTCGTGAGGTCAACGGTGCGTAAGCACAAACAGGCCCACATCCACATCTCTCGCATGACTAAGTACACTTTCGCCAGGAGCTCGCTCTTTACGGTATTACACTCTCTTTTTTAGAACAAACAAATTTTGAGTTAAGGGTGGCTGTTTTTGATTTTTTGCAATTTTGAACCTCATTTGTTGATACATTTTGAGAGTATTGAAGTCAATTTTAGCGACCATGTTTAAAAACTTTAATTTTCAGTGCTCTGTTTGAGTAAAGGCATTATGCAGCACCGTAAATTACAAGAGCGAAAAAGCGAGTTTTTTTTCACATTAAACGACAGCCTAACGTTTCCTCCGTTGCCTGCGCAACAGCGCTCTATTACTTAATCGTCGCTACTTCGCAATTACCAGAAAAATCACTTAAAATTTTATTGTTTTGAATCCGAGCAGGATTTTTTTTAGATTAAAAATTTGTTCCTAATTTTTTTTACTGCTAAGGCTGGCATTGTTCTTACATTTCGAGAAAAAATGAACATCGTGTTCTAGTTAAAAAAAAAGAGTGTAGTCAAACATAAGATACCAATCTTTAGGTCTATATACAATTATCAAGTTTATTTTACCACACGTCAGAAGAACGCAGGTAGGAAGCAGCGGAAGACAATGCGGTCATCTACGTCAACTGCATATAATACCAATACTTCAACAGCATCAGGCGCAAAGTTAAGCTTGGCGATAAACAAAAAATACAACCTAACACAAGCAAAACAAACGATGTTGTCAACGGCAACTTTTTCATGAAAAAAAATACTTGTGTCAAAATATAAAAAAAGGAAAAAATAAAAAAGTATTACATGTATTAAAAAATCAATCTTGTTACAGTTTTTTGGGCTCAGCAGAAATGAAATTATGCCATTGTAAAAACTTAGCAACACCGTCCCCAGCTAAAACATAATTTGAGACGGATCACTCTGCATTTCATACAGAAAAACGGCTTAGTTGATAAACCCAGCACAGAGCATTATGCAGACCATCAAGGGACTTCTAACTTTGATACGTGGCACTGTTAACCAAAACAATGACCAATTTGCCATCAACCAACTTCCACTCAGAACAACAAAATTATAACAAAAAATTGGTGGAAAAGCAAATACTTCATTAAATTTTGGCGATTCCCCAGGCGGATGGCACTCACTTAGTCACTAATCCGGCTGACAAAGCACACTTCCCAAACTCTTTTTTTCGACACTAATGAACAAAAACCAAGATCACTCTTGAAGTAATTTATGAATTAGAAAAGTTATTATTATCAGTAATATAGCCTCTCGTACATTTAAAAACAGTAGCCTATAGTCCCTCAAATTTGGAAACTTAAACAACAGTAGATACTGATTCTGCTTAGCTCTAATTATACAGTACCCAAAATAATTATAAAATATCTGCTCTGGCTCATGTTTTGTAACAAGAAAAGTACAGCGTTATATACCCATGAGGGAGAGACTTAAGCTAGCATTGCGGCAGTAAAAATATCGCTCGAATTGGTTCACGTGGTCTCGTATGAACGTTGAACTGAACTACCACATTAAAACTAAAAAGCCGTCGCATTAGAAAATCGGACAGAAAGTGACATTTTGAGCGCGAAAACGGCAAGGGCTAGAACAATTAAAAATACTGTCACATGTAAAACATTAAATTCAACACAGAAGTTCATCTTCTATAGCATTGAGCCAAGGGAACATGGCTGAGGCAGATTGGATAGCTTGGCCATGAAGGGTTGGACTAACGTTCTCATAACGTGGGAGCTACACCTCTCACAAAAATTATATTCACAAGGCCGCTTTGAAAACAGCTAAATTCCTGTACGATGATGAAGTCGCGAGCACACTCCATCAACGAGGCAAGCAATAAAAGTATTACAGATGACTGTTATGGATACGCTAAAAGCAAAACAATGCGTTAAAATTAGCTATCTTTGAGATCGAAATACTTAAGCCTAAAGTATTCAATTTATTGTATAGTAAATCTTTACATCATTATTGCAAAAGAGCATTAAAAATAACAAGCACATTTTATTCCACCGGAAAACTGGAGTAACTTTTTTTATTTATTCCCATTTTGTACTATGCCACTAAACAGAATAAATTAAGACTAGCATGCATATTTGCGTGTTCTATTTAATTTGTTTTTGAGTTAAATTTTCCGGTGAAATAATCACATTTTAATAATTTTACTCACTTACTGCTGCTTAATCATTTGGCGCAACATTGCAAGAGAACTAGCGCACATTTCTCGCCGTTGATTAAGCAGTATAAAGAAAAAAAAAAAAAAAAACGGAACACTGTTAGCCTATATGTTACATTATAATTAATTCCAATATCAACAATGATTTCTACTGAGAGTAGTGACGAGTAAAGCAGCACTGCTATAGTTCAATATAAGCTAAACAATGTTTCCGTCGCAATCTAATACGAAACTGACACGTGTACCGTAGTTTTCCACTCAATATACAAGGTATGATAACGGGAAAATCGCGAAATTGTAAAAAAGATTGATGATGCAGGTTAATGTACCATGGTATATTAACTGGAAACGGCCAGTCCGATGCCTGCCCTTCGTTTCTTTCAAGATGTTTTGGGCCAAACACAATTTTAAAACATGTTTTGTGGTAAATTTATGTTTTCCACTAACTCAGTCATGATCTTCATTGCTGCAGCAGTGCAGCTCTCTTCATCCTCCAGACACTAGGCACTGATGGCTTTGCTCAATCTAAACCAACATAACGCCTCGATCCCAGAAAGCAGTACTTCGAGGTAATATATGGAAGTTTCATTCTTCACAAGAAGACCAGGATAAGAAATGTTCGCTGTGCAAAATTTCTTCTTTTCCTTTTATGATCTAATTGAAGACATTTTTAACAACAACAAAAAAAGTATTAGTTTCAAAATAAACTTTTAACAGTAAAAATTTTACTTTAAACGTTCCGAGTAAAATATCAACCGAATACCCTATTCAATTAAATAAAAACTAGCTCCCTGTAACCACCTTTAACTCTTACTCTACAATGCTGGCTATGATGGCGCCTTAAAGTGCAAGAGGGTTGCAACTACCAACAGACAGCGTCATTTCATAGGTCATAATCATTAGTTAACTGTTTACGATTTATGTTGCTGTCCCACGGACTATGTGATTCTAAACGGCAATGCATAATAATGTTTTCTGTACCAGTACCAGAATAAAACCGGGCTCGAAATCAACGACTTAAATTTGTGCAGACTTGAAAAAGAGCAAAGTGCAGTGGAGTAAAAGCGGTCTTCCTGACATTACAGGAAAACATTCCGTATATCGCAGCCTTTCGATAACTGAACAGAACTTGGACGTGAATAGTAGTTTACTGCTTTGTTACACCTAAAATGGTTTTTAATTAAGGCCCACTGCTAAAGTTGGATGCACAAGATCGTCACAACCGGTTGATCTGGCTGACTGACCTGCCGGGCTCCAGAAGGAAGACAATCCTTACCATAGAACAAAACAACAACAGTGATTTATTTTTGGCTCATGCATTAGTATTTTTAAGTCACATTCGTTTTCACGTATACTGTATTACCTTAAAAATTACTGCACTTTTTCATAAATGCGTAAAGCATATTTAATCGTCGATGACTGCAGGACACGAAGATGTTCCCACATCACTTTACTGTCTCTTCTGCAAGAAAAAATTAACAAAGTTGTCAATCCCGGACCTAGTCAAGTGACGCCAACAGAGTTCGTTGGCGGTCAGTTATCGTGGACCAGTAAATCGTCCAACCTTCGATAGACAGGCCCTGCTCCAGTGCCCAACCAGCGTGACATTACATAATGGCATGTGCCTGATGACAATACCAACGAAGGTAAAGTTCATCTTTCTCTTACGTCTAATTTCGCTCAACCAACCAGTTGGCCGAGCGGTAACGCGTTCATTTATGAAGTGGGAGGTCTGAGGTTTAAATCTCGGGCCGGTAAAATCGGCCACAGTGTTGCCGACGGCTCGTCACCCCTGCAACATTTCTTCGAAAGGACCTGTCGACCACACACAGTGGATGCTCCTCACAGTCAGTTCAATTGTTGAACGTCAAGCAGGGAAGCTGTTAATACCAACTTTAATGGTGTTTGGTTTGACCCAACTGGGAATAGGGATGGGCATTTCAGAATACCGAATCCAGAAGGATCCCAATTCCAAACTATCCGGAATCCAAATTGAACTTTAAACCGGATAATTCGAACCGGTTCTAAACCAACGCTATTACGTTGATAAAAATTGTTTGCTGTTAATTCTCGCATAAAAATTAAGTGAACCATTTGCTCTGCAATTGGGACTTAGCGTGAGCACGTAGCATCTTTGTTTTTGTTGGCGAGTTTTGGCAGATGAAGATTGATTTGCTTATAACTAGAAACACGGTAAAACCTAGAAAGTTGAAATTTGGACTCGACATAAGAATTAATGAAAGTGTCATGTGTGCCAATTTCGGGGATCCTAAGTCACGTGATAGTAAATTAAGACACGAAAAGCATTAAAAAAACAGTGATTTTTCGCTTGAAAATTTATTGATTAGCCCATAACTCAAAAACCACTTGACGTGCACAGCTAAAATTTGAACACAAGGTGGATGCTGATGAATGCTTTATTTAAACCAAGTTTGGGGTAACCCGGTCACGTGATCAAGATTTTACAGACCGAAAATTGGCAAAAAGCTGACAAATTTGAACCGATATATCTCGGTAATTAGCGATATTGATGAAAAACGGCTTGTGATTTTTCAGCGCGCTATCAATCACCTTTCTTTTGGTGATGTTCATTTACCCCAATTTGAATACCATTTTTCTTGTTTTGCATCTTTTTTCTTTTTCTTCTGCCGCTATCTACTTTTAAACCGCGAAACGCACTGTATTGAAAGTTTGAGCAATTGAATATATCTGGGAAGACATTTGTGCAACTGAAATTGGGGGTGCCAGGTTGGGGGATCCTCCTCAATCGGGTCCTCTAAAATCTTGAAGTTTTAAACCGTAACAGCTAGATGGATCAAATTTTTAGGAATGGGTAAATATTAAAAGTGAACTAAACCTAACAAAAACTGGGGATGCAACAATTGGGGTTTTCCCCTCCCAAACGGGCCCTAAAAAATTTAAACTTTCTAGCCTTTTAAGCTAGACACGTGAAACGTTTAACGGTGAGTAAATATATAGAAAAGATAAAATTTGACAAAATTTGGGGGTATCAAAATGGGGGTCACCCCCCCAAACAGGGCTGTCAAAACTCCAACTTTTTAACCACTCGTGCAAGACACATGAAATTTTCAGGGTAGGCAAATATAAAGAAAAGTTTCTCCAAACGGAGCCCTCGAAAATTCAAACTTTTAACCTTTTAAGTGGGACACATGCAATGGTGGTCCACAAATTCTTAAATACCCCATTTAAAGCAACTTGCTTTAAAATACCTTTGCATTCCTGCAACATCAGCTTCTTCCGAAAGGTGCTTCTCGAGTGCAGGCTTGACTGTAAGCGGAATAAGAACGCAACTAAGTGGTGAACATTTAGAAGCACTGAATGTCATGAACTGCAATAAAGTGCTGCTTTGATTAAGCAAATCGTTCAATACATTTTTCTAGATATCGGTGGCGGTTGACTGGTGTTCACTTTTTCAGCAAAATAAGTTAATATAAACCAGAATAGGATTCGGTATTCTGGATTCGATTTTAGCTATTTATAATAATTCTGCAATAGCCAACTATTCTGAAATGCCCATCCCTACTGGGAATCGAACTAGCGTCCATCGTTTTAGCAGCAGACTGCACTTGTCTACCGCACACGGTGGAGGCTTTGCATTGTCCCATATTTAGTGCCGCACGTCAAGCGGAAATCTGTGAATAGCATATTTTTAAGTCTTTGGTTTGACCCCATAGGAATCGAACTGGAATCCACCATTTCAGTAGAAAACACTCCATCCACGCGATCATTGATTGATCGGTATATGTGTGCGGCATTTTTTACACCTTTCGCAATCAAAATGATTTTCACTGCTTGTCAGCTCCACAAATCAGCAACATTTTTGCAACTTTTCAATACCTTAATTTGTGCAACAGATTTGTAAACTTGGCAAACCAGTGGTACAAAATAGACACGGAAATTTTTTCCGTACTGTACATTTACGTACGGTAATTAAATGAAGTACGGAATTACGGTACGGTATATTTTTAGAGGTACGCATTACAGAACATCACACCGTAACGTACCGTAGCAAACCCTTGAAATCAAATGACCAATCCGTTCCACTACAGTTCACGGGGAACATGACGATGGTTTTCTTATATATTGCCTAAAATGACCATGGCTTAAGTTTTCTTCGACGTTCTGGAAGTTTAAAACTTACGATAATTTGTTAGTTTGTCTAATTTATCACTTCTTTCATCCATCTTTCTTTCATAAACGAAATATACGATTATTTTGCAATCTGCAGACCCATACTCTGCATCTCTGATAATCCGGTCGCATAAGAGAAAAATCGTGCATTCCATATTAGAAGCAATTTTGTTGATTTTGGGAGATCAAAACATACTAAAAAAAATGTGACAGCAACATCTCAAATTCTCTTCCCATGGCCTCGGTTTAGGGGGACTTAAAAATATGCGCTGGTGTCACCTAGTGGCCAAATTAAAAAACTCGCGATATTCTTGAGATTTTTTTACAATTTTTTCAGTAAAGTTGATTAGTGGTACAAAACTTGAGAATTGCTTTAATTAAAATGTTCATGTCTTCGAAACTTTGAAGACTGTCAGACGAAAAGCTTCGAATGCTTGAACATTTTAATCAAAGCAATTTTTTTAGTACGGTTTGATCTCCCAAAATCAACAATAAAATTGCTTCTATGGAATATGGAATGCAGATGTAATATGGAATGCACGATTTGAACCTTTTTTGCCCATAAGCAACCGGACTAAGAATAAAAATGTCCATTACCAGAGTAGACTTGACTAGGATTACCTTCTTTAAATCAATGAAACAATCTTTTCAATGAAATAATATCACCATAGGCGTCGGCAGAAAAACTTTCAGGGGGGGCCAATGAAAATAGAGGCAGTACTAACTACTAAAAATGGAAGAAGTTTTGAAATTCGGGAGGTTCAAGAGAGAGTGTGTGAAAAACCAGGTGGGGCCATGACCCCTCTCTGCCCTCCTTGCTGACACCCATGAATATCACATGTCACGAGACTGCAACTAGTTCCATATAGACTTTTGAATGATCCTCATACACTGATTTGTGGGCCTCTTTGCATGGAATGCACGGCGAAGTCAATAAATTTAGATATTTGGCTTAATACAGGCGCTCTTAATGGAAAGTTCAGAGATGATAATTTGAAAATATGTTTGTAAACTTACCAATTTAGGATTTTGGCAAACCATCAAGGTAGTTTCTGGTGAAATTGTCTCTACAACGTCTTTCATCTCCCTTGAAAAGATAGCAATACTGTATTATAGCTTGTTTGGGTAGCAATATCTAGAAAGACAAATAACCATGTGAAAAAACAAGAAATCTTCATTACATTATTTGAAAAATAAATTTACTGTAGCGTCCTTGCAGGTCGCAAAACTACAATCTTTTCAGAAACTTACCAGTACAGCATACAACGGACACAGGTTTGTAAAATAAATGGACTAATATTTCACTCCATTTTAATGATGAATATAATCAATGAGTTGTTGAAGGAACAGCACAGCAGCTATTTACAAATCATTGATACACCACCTCCATACAATTTAACAGTAGAGTTACGACAAGTCTATTACTCTTATTGTGTAGTTTTGCAGTGATAAGCGTATTGTGGATACTACAACACAAACATGAAGAGGCCAAGCCAACGGCTGATTTTGCACAACCAAGGCTTGTCAGGTTGAAGTGGGCTCGAAACCTAATAAGCAGCCAAGTTCAATAACACAGTCTGCTCACTTGCAATACTCTGTTCAAAAACTTCATCGTTTCTGGTCAAGCCATAGTCATCAGCACATTGCTTCGGCATCATATTTTCTTTCTTCAGTTATACAAATAAACACAGATAATGTTGAAACTATAATAGGTAACAAAGTTTGACATGTATTCCAATGATTATCCTTACAAAACGTCTAGAAGTTAATCAGTAAAACCACAATATTAACTAGATCTGCAAAACGAAATAATTCCACTTCATAATATTCTTTCTAGGACATGCTGTTTGATGAATTTTACAACCAATGCAATCATAAGGACACTGCATTACATTCAATAACAATCGCAGTAGATAAAATAGCACAAAAGATATGAATTAAGTGTTTACTTTCATCATAATTGCTATCCATCATGACCAATAGCTAACTATCTGACTGTGAATTGAATAATCCTTTCATTCAGTCTAATTGAATCCAAACTAAATTGTAAAATGACAAAAAAAGTATGGTATGTGTGAAATGTGCTTGTGTATAATGCTATATTTAAAGGAGCTTAATTATTATGCCCATTCATTCAAGTATCTTCATTTCGATAATTTTGACATAGACTATTTGTGTGTAGTGTTCCTTCTAAACTTTAATTTTTATCTTAACAGGACAAGGATTAGGGTTCTCACATAAATATACTGCATACAAGACTACAAAGATCGAAAGGATCACAATTTGCAACTTGGATCAAGATTTGAGTTTGGGTTAGGTTTAAACTTCTTACGAGTCTGCGTGATTATTTCAGTACTTGTGATGATGTATGTTTTAATAGGACTTGTTTCCACTGTTTCTGGGCTTACAAGAACAAAACTGGTGTGACTGTAAAACAGTAGCCAAGGCCTTGCATCTACAAATGCACCACTACACAAAAGATGAATGAAATCAACAGACAAAAAGTTTGATGCACTGTTCTACTGTCTTTTGTATATTATGTAAATTGTACATATATATCATTTTCTAGGCAAATTTGAACTGGGGTATTAACTGTGACATACTGTAATCATGTAATGATTTGCATTATTTAATAGCTACAATTTAATTTCACGTTTGTACTTTACAAATGCATATTTTATTGCTTTGTGAATCTCAGGAATATATATAATCTTTCAGATCAATCTAATTTCTTGAAACATGTAACTCAAAGCTGTAAATCTAAAAGGCAGTGTCTAGAGCATCGGCACGGTTTCCAACATGAAAAAGCTGCTGCACTGGCGGCACTTATTGTTTCTTCTTGCACTTGGATTTGCTATCTCTTAACTCTAATGCAAGGTTCTGAAGAAGAAGAATAAAAGAATGCAGCGCAAATCTGTTAATTGAGAGACTTGCCATGCGTGTTCACTAGGAATCGAACTCAAACTCAAGATTTGCCAGACACACACCTTTACCACTACACCAATGGGGCGACGCATTGAATGCATCAAAGTTCCGTATTTAAGTCGAATTAATGAGAAAAAAATAATAGAACGTAACAACCAGTGCAGCCGGTGCAATAAATTTTCATGTTGGAAACCAGACCAGTGCGCTAGACACTACCAATCTGAAATGCAATGTTGTTCAGCAGACCTGCACAAAATAAAGCCCTCGAAGTGGTTTCATGTGATCTTAAGCATCTTTCAAACAATCCATATTTGTTGTATAAATGCAATTGTATCAGATATGTATAAGTGTAAAACTGAAATGAGCTTGTTGCCAACAAAAGTGGTGACATTTCACATCAAACTTTATTTTTGAGATTTGTGTTTATTGTTGACATATTGCAATATAGCCAATGCCTGCAAAGTATATACCTTACATTTGTACAATTTGCTATGATTTGTCCCTGCCGTGAAAAGGTCACTATACCCAAAAATAGCCGATAACAGTTACAACCCTAATACTGTATATAACTGATAAAAGATGACAATGAAAAGAACAGCAATGATGTTTTTCCTGCCATTAAGATGAAGTATCAGAGACAGCAGTTAGATGTTTTAGCAAGCAAGTAAGAGGAAATGTTTATTTTTTACTTTTCCACGATGACAAGGCATTTCTGATTTTGCTGTAACGTTGGTAGCTGCATCAGCGAAAACATCTGGTCTGCGACAAGTAGGTCAGTGGTGTTATGGCCCTTGTACACAGCGAGTTGAGCAGGCCTGTTGTACAGTAAGATAATTGTAGATTAGCTAATTTCAGACTTAATCACCAGAGGTGGAGTGCTCGAGGACGTCCTTGGCCTCGAGGACATCCTCGAGGACACATTTTGAAGTCCTTGGCCTTGGCCTCGAGGCCTCAAGTCCTCGAAAAATGGCCTGTCCTCGGCTCGAGGACAGCACTATTTTTTGAATTGTTGAAATTTTGTGAAGCGCTTGAAAATTTTTGTGAAGACCTTTTTTTTTTTTTTTTTCTTTTGGAGATCGCTTGAAAAATTTTTGTGAAGACCTTTTTTTTTTTTTTTGGAGAGCACTAGCGCTTGTGTCCTTGGTCCTTGGCCTCGAGCATTCCTGTCCTTGGCCTCGAGAGTGTCCGTCCTCGGAAAGGCTGTCCTTGGCCTTGGCCTCGGATTTTTTTTGTGTCCTTGGCCTTGGCCTCGAGCCTTGTGTCCTCGACTCCACCTCTGTTAATCACTTATCCAGCTATCCTCGTATTCCAAGCGTAGTTCTAGCTCCAATGATTAGTTCGTACCCAGACCTTATCAAGTCAAAACAAACCAGTCAATCCGAATAACAGGTGCAAAAATATAAAATGCACTCCCAAGTGAATTGGAAGATAAGCCTGGGAATACCAGTCATAGACTGATGTATAAACAGCTCAAAAAACATTATTTACAGCAAACGTAAATAAAGCATTCCAATTCAACCAATTATGTTCTCCAATAAGTTTTTTTTCTTGGATTTAACTACATTGAACTGTTGTAAGCTTTACTATTGAGCATTATTTATTTATTATACTTCAAACTGTCCGAAAAGTTATTTCTTGGAAATTGTTAGGGTTTTTTGTAACAAGTCTCCTTTTTCTTAAGGTGAAATTGAAATGATATATGATTACAGTAAATTTTGTCACCTTGGACTTGGATGTAAAGGAGTCGCAAACTCGGCGACCTACGCTCGCTTTTTGGTCTTTTGCGACCCCTTTATGACCTAAATGCAGCAATTCGTTAGTAATTTGTTACATTTTTTTGTCTTAACTATAATCTTAAATTCTAATTTGTGTTGTTTTTAGTTCAAAAAAACTCTCTTTCTCTATCTAGCCTACTTTTAACTTTTAAAATTCGAGTAACAAAGACTCAGTTGTTCGTGCAGTGGCATTTTAATTCTCTTGACACTGATCAGGCAGAGTTAAACAATAAACCCTCACTAGCATATCTAGATCTGCAACATCAGACATTATTTGTAGGCTACACTTTTGATTGATTTGTGATTGTACCAGTATTAATACCGGTAGGTGTTAAGTAGGGCTACCAAACTTACCATAGTAGTAATAAAACTGACCCTAGCCCAACTAAGTTTCTTCGTACTGTACAACTTACTGTAGAAAGTAGTAGTGGCAAAGCTTTATTAAGTGCTTTGCTATTAGTAATAGTAGTAGGCCTAGTATAGTAGCCTATTACAAACTACCGGTAACTTATAGCCTTCTAACTACAGTAGGCTAATTAGCTACTGGTACCTTAGTAACAACTTGCATTAAATTACACTCCTCAACAGGCTTTTTAATTAGAAATAATATCTATTTCTCACTGTTATCGGGTTAATATCTACCTGTGATGCAAATGCAAGCCTAAGTTATATAGCTATTTACTTTGCCACTGTCCGATCTCCAGTAGCATTTACTTAATCATTTCTTCAGTCTCGTAAGTGCTTAGTGACACGGATTGCGAAATTATCGAAGTTTATCAACAACCAAAACTTTTGCAAAAAAGAAAAAAAGGAAATAGGATAATCACGTGATGTGACTGGAAGGGTTGATAATATTCATTCTAACCTTACCCGTGATCAAGAGGAGTACGGAGTAGCCTGAAAAATTAGAAGAACTTTTTTATTTCACAATTCCATTCCTAGGTTGTAGAAACCTTAAGGTTTCAAACTGAAAAAAGGAAATTTTGGGGGGATTGGTGCAATGCAACCCCCACAAAACTTATTATCTTTTGCTTTTGTTTATATCTAACTATCCTGAAACTGATGTTGGCATGCCTTGATCAATAATGATGATTACAAAAATTTGGATTTTGAAAAACCCATTGAAGAAATATTCGGCAATTGTGATACCCAAAATTTTACCAACAATTTACTTTTTGTTTTATTAATTTATTGCGAAAGTTTGATCTACTTAAGTTGAGTGAAAAATTTTTTTGAATTTTGTATGACTTATTTCAACCATTTTCCCCCATCGCAGCTCCCCCAATTTTTAATATGTTTTAGTCACTACCAATATCCACCAAATCTGATAATTTGGCCTATCTCTGTTGAACAATTTAAAAGTTCAAAATTTTTCAGCTCCCCTTTTAGGGGGAATCCCCGGACGTAACACCCCCATTTTCAGGCACACACCAGTTTGTTTTGAACTCTATACCACTCCATGATATCACCCATGTGCGTTTTGTGGTTTAAAAGGAGATAGTGATAGAAGAAAAACAAAGAAAAAAAAAAGAAAAAAGACAAAAATAAGGAAAAATTTTATCCAAGACGGAATAAATGAACATAACCAATACAAAGGTACTGATTAGTGTTTTCAAAAACCACAAATTTTTTTCAAAGAACATCACTACTTACCGAGATATACCACTTTAAAATTTACCACTTTTTGTCCATTTTCCGCCTCAGAAATTTCGGTCACGTGACTGGGAGCCCTCAAACTTGGTACGCAAATACTTTCCACCTCTACCCATGTTGTGTCCAAATTGCAACTTTCCACGTTGAGCATTTTTTTGTTACAAGCGAAATAAAAAAATTTCGGCTCAAAAATAGCCGTTTTTTGTCGGTTTTAGGGTCCCCAAATCATTATCACGTAATTTTCGACCCCCAAAATTGGCATGCATGATGCTTTGTAAACTTTTAATGTTGTGTCCAAATTTCAGCTGTCCACATTTTGCCGTTTTTGACTTATCATAAAAATTAAAAAATTTTAATGCTCATCTATCAAAATGGCCGAGTAAAAACATAGGAACTACGCGCGCGCGCGAAGTCCCAACTACGCGCTCGCGCGAAGTCCCAATTAGTTTTGAAAGGTCATACAATACTATTCTTTTTACAATCTGCGCAATAAATATTGGTTTAGTTTGTTCGAGCTGTGAAGATCTTTCCAGTAGGCTACATGAGAAAAAGCTGATTCGATTAGTGGCCGATTGCATAGAGCGTCAGCTGCTGAAATGGTAGACTAGGTTCGATTTCTAGTTGGTTTAAACCAAAGACCATAAAAGTAGGCATCCACGTCTTCCTTGCTATCTGTTCAATAGTAAAATAGAGTCAAGTCTCTTTACCGTGCTCTATCGTAGATAGGAGAATGCTGGACTAAAATGTTGCAAAGATCTTTTTGTTGCCTCACAGCCTAACCAATGCAACTAGGTAAAAAAAAAATTAAATTATAATTACAACGTCCCACGGCGTTGCTCATGTTACCCTAGCGAGGTGGTAACAAAAAGTTTCGATTTCGTGGTTAATTTGTCTTAGAAAGTTATTTTATTCTTTCTCTTCCAATTTTTTTCAAGCTTTAAATAAAATATTCAGCGTAAAATATGATTGGATGACATAGTAAATGGCTAGTTTTATTTTTTTGTGAGGATAGAGACGCCTTGTTCAATATTTTTGCTTTGTTAAAAACACAATCTTATGGTCAAAAAATTATTGTGTGCTTTTAACATTATCGAGTTTTTATTAAAAATCCTGCAAAAAGCATGGGTTTTATGTCAACAAATAGAATGATAATAACGCACGCACCAAATGCAAATACTATACATTATATTTATTATAATTTGTTTATTATTATTAATAGGTTTTAACGTAGGCGTAGCCACAGTGGCGTCGCTTATAGGATGGCTCGCCTAGTGTGTCACCAGTTTGGGGTGACACCATTTTATGATACCAATCGAACAAAAAAAAAAGAATAGATGGTTAACATCATTGGAGATGCTGTTAACATCACACAGGAATGGACAAAAAATGAATTAAAACACTTTTTGAAACATTTATTTAAAAGGGGGGCGTTAATTTGCCGAAAATATAAATTCCAAATCAGTAAAACTTTGAAAAATCGCCTAAACTAAGCAATCAAATTTGATCGCTTGCTGATACGCATGCTAAATATATAGGTTTCATAAAATTGATGCATAAGCTCAGGAATAGGGGATGGTTATTTAGAATTAGTTTATTACCAAACACTTCGACCCAACTATCGTTCCATTTGCCCCCCTCACCACGCTCTCCAATGATTTTTTTCTATTAAATGTACTGTAGATGAAATGATTTACTCCTTGTAAATTTCATTGAACTAGTAACTATTTTATGATTTACGGTAGCAGCTTGTAAATAAGAGAAGTGAAATTTTACCATTTGCCATTTCCCACATAGCCAATCCCCATTTATACAACCAGTTTAATTATAGCCCTGCTAATTTCATGCCACATTTCAAAACCATTAAAAAATGTCAAAATAAGCCTAAAATTAAGTTATTTTTGCGAAAAAACACCAAAATTTTTGAGCGATGGTGGCTCCGCCCCAGACCCCCAAAACAGCCCCCTCCCAATTGCAGATTTCTGACTATACGCGCCTAAGTTTGATTATGTTTTTGCACTGCTAATTTCTATATCACCATAATTCTTCCTGATGCCACGTTCGAAAAGCATTAATTTTTATCAAAATAAGCCTAAAATTAAATTATTTTTGCAAAAAAAATAAAATTTTTTCAATGCTGGAGGCTCTGCTTCCAGACCCCCAATGGCCTTCGGCGGAGTTCCCGAACCCCCAAACACAGCCCTTCCTCCCACTGCAGGTTTCTGTTTATGCGCCTGATATTAGACGTGTGCTAATCATACTTCCAAGTTTTGGAATCTTGCAATGAGAAGTTATTAAGCTAGCCAAATAACAACCGCTATCTATAATGAAGTACAGTAGTAATGCTATCTTTCAAATATAACCTATCACAGCCTACTATACATTATGAGGAAGACACCACGAAATTCCGCTCTGGGTGCCCGGCATTCATAGTGACGCCACTGAGTAGCCAGGATTTTTTATTGAGGGGGAGCAAACCACAAGTCACGTACAACGACGTCATTAGAAATTTTCAAAACAGGGACTCTTAGGAGAACAAAATATCGTAGAACGAAAGACCAGAAGTCGTGGCCCGGTTCGGCACTCAACCAGGATTTTGCTAAAAGGAGAGGGCTTAAACCTGTAGTTAAAAAGTGAAATGTGTAAATTGGGAGACGTGTTAAATATACTATAGAGTAACTTAAACGTATCATAAAGGGAATTTGGGGGCAAAACCCCCAGCCACTAGGCAATATTTTGTTGTTTTTTTTTAGAGAAAAAGCGATTATAATGCCATTGAGTCACATTTCTCGAGTGTTCAGAGCCATCTGAAAGAGCTAGATTTATAACATTTGAAAGCCAATTGAAAAAACTAAATTCTTTAAACTCCCTTTTAATTACAATTTAAGTCCGAAACACGTTTAAAATCATTTATTTTTGTGTTGAATTTTGTAAGCAATTTGACTCAGGTAGGAGGAAGTAAGGTGCAGTGCCTCCTGCAATACTTTAAAGGTAAATAAGAATTCACTCAAAGATTTTCCTTCGAGGTTTTTGTTTTGCCATAAAAATATCCAATTGTAGGAGTGCATATACAGCCAAGGGGCCCAGACCTCCTTATTTCAAATTGAATAAAATGTTCAATAATCATTTTGCCAAACCAATTTCTTTTCAAAAGTATTTGGTCGCGAAAAAGCTTGCAAGGTGGATGCGAATTACTATGAAAAAATGCTAAAATCAATAACTTAGCCATGAGGGAGGGTATTGGCCATTCGTAGAATAGGAAAAATACCACGTTTGAGCACTTCTGAGACTGTTTGTTACACCGGAATAGACTCAAAAAACGATTTAAAGCATATTTTAAAACATTGATTTATAGAGAATAATTTGTCAAAAATAAAACTTCTTAGCCAGAAAAAAAATTAGAAAATATCCCGAAATTGGTTATCAAATTTGATTGCTTACTGAAAAATGCATAGCACACCGGTATTGTAAATATCATTAAAAGATATTGTACATAACCTCAAAAATAGGGGAGGGAGGCTATTCAGTATTAATTATTATCAATCAATTCTCTCAAACTTCCTTCCATGAGCCCCTTTGTTTACGTGTATTTTTTTTTGTAAAAAATAGACAAAATAGATTACATTTATGAGTTTTATTGAAGGACCTGTGTGGAATTTGATCATTTATCAGCTAGTAAATAAGAGAACTGAAATTCTTGCAATAAACACTTACCACATAGCTCATTTATGCAACTAGTGTAATCATGTTTTTGCTCTGCTACTTTCTATGCCACGTTTTAATAGCATTAATTTTTATCAAAATAGGCCTAAAACTAAGTTATTTTGCCAAAAAACTACAAATTTTTTTAGCGCTGGGGACTTTTTTCTCAGATCCTTAATTGTCTCCGGCGGCTGGGCGCTCCGCCACTAAACCTCCGTAACAACAACCTCCATTAAAGATTTATGGCTACGCGCCGGGGTACAATAGATGGCTACGCCTAACCACTTATGCTATTGCGCAGAGACCTTGAAACTTCGGAGATTTTTGCTACATCTTTGTGCCAAATATAGGTATAGACCAAAAAAAAGTCTTACCATCTGAGCGTGGGTCCCTTGGCACTGTGCCATATGATAAATTCAGCCTTGGTTATTGCATTACATTCATATAAAGAGGTTAGATAAGGCGCATGAGGTAGCAACTTTTAGGACAAAAACTCTCAATTTTACCCGGGATTTTATTTGAATTGGTTGGCAAAAATGAATCGACGGCCCCCCGGTTGTCAATATGGTTGTAAATTACTGCTGTACGCGTAAAAAGTTGCACGCGAAAAACGCTAAAAAAATTGAGGAAACAAAAGACGTTTTTGTCGCATTTTTACAATTGGTGGCATTTCCATTCTAGGAGAGTGGGGTAACCAAACCCTTTGGCCCCTCTTTGGCTACGCCTATGGGTTTTAAAATAAATAATAATAAAAAAATAAAAATAAAAAAACGTTAGTGCCTACACAGAGTTGCATCTTTATTGACCAAATTGATGCTTTGGCAGAGACAGCGAAGAGATCGTCTGGTCTTCAAGTCAAGCTGTCACCTGCCCGTCTATTTACCGCACACAGTGGAGGCTTCACACAGCTCTTTTTTATTGCTAAGTTTCGAGCAGAAAAGCTGTGAATATCGATTTTGTTAATTTTTAGCTTGACTCAATCTTGAATTGAACCCGAGTCTACCGTTTTGGTAGTTAAAGAAACATTAAAGAGATAACAGCTCGAGGTTGGTTTTATTGAAGAAATAAGAACTATTTGAGGTAATGAAGAGTTACCCCAAACCTTGTTCTACCATCCCCTTGCCAAAAACAGATATAATCCTAAAAAATAGCTCTTCGGAGACTGTCTTTAGTTTTGCGTTGGAATGGAATATTTTCAAACGTTCGGCTCCGTACCATTGGCAATCCTTATACATTTCGAACTTTCGTGACATCAGAAAAGAACAACTTTGCACAATTTTTACAGAATAAGCAAAGCGATGATCGATCATCAGTTAACCTTTTTACATGAGGTTTTGCAATGGTGTTGATGAAAATTTTCAACCCGATTTTGTCATGAATGTCGGCTGCTACGCTTGTATCACAGGATGTATAAATGTATCACAGGGGCTTGTATCACGAATAGTATTACCTTGTTAAAGTATTCATAACAACCGTGATTTCTTTTATGAAGAAAGGCTGTTGATTGTTTTCACGAACACTATTGCAAAGCCTCATGTAAAAAGGTTGAATGATGAGTTTGAAGATGATCAAACATTGCGTTGCTTATTTTGCAAGAAATTTTGCAAAGTCATTCTTTTCTGATGTCACGAAAGTTCGAAACGCAGTGTTGCCAATGGCCTTGAGTCAAATGGATTAAACCTTTTTTCTCGTATAATGGAAATGGTAAAACAAGGTTTAAGACAGTCCTCTTTATTTTCTCAAGTAGTTCTCGTTTCTTCAATAAAACCGACCTTGAGCAGTCATTGCTTCTACCAGTAGCGTAGTCAGCGAGGGGGCTTACCTTTAACTCTTCCCATTGGCCTGTCGATCAAAATGCAGAATATGAAAAGCACCACGTTTTTAGCTCTTCGGAGACTGTCTTTACTTTTGCGTTGGAATATTTTCAAACATTTATTTAGGAGGAAGCTAATTTGTCAAAAAATAAAACTCACAAATCAGTAACAACTATTAAAAGATGGCAGAAATAAGCATTCAAATTTGATCAGTTGGTGAAAAATGCTGAACATAGGTTTGATTAAATAGACATTCAAGCTCAGGAATAGAAGTGTAGCTGTTCAGTATTAGTTAATTACCATCAATCACTTCTCTCAAGTCTCATTCCGTTAGCCCGTCCCCAATTATCTTTTTCTCATAAAATATAGACGAAATAGATTACTCTTTGTAAGAGTTTTGAACTATCGGCAGTACTTAAATTGTAGGGGGGACGCGGGGGACGCGTCCCCCCATCGAGATTTAACGTCCCACAATCGAGATTTGGGTGTCCCCCCATCAAGATTTGAGCGCTTGATAATCAGACGAAAAAGACCTAATTCTTCACCTAATTTTGGCGAAAAAACAGTTTAATTTCCGGCGAAGACCTTTTTTCTTTTGATGTTCATTCAATTTATGCGACGGAATTACGTAATCTTCACTAAAGTACTTTCGCATGCCAAATGCGTTTGGTCAAGGCTGCAAAAGCGTCCCCCCATGCAAAATTTTACAATTTAAGTACTGACAATGGGATCTTACGATTTACCAGCTTGTAAATAAGAGAACTAAAATTTTACCATTAGCCACCTCCCACATAGACCATATTTGCCACCAGTTTAATCATGCTTTTGCATTTCTAATTTCTTTGCTACGTGTGAAACGCACTGATTTTTGTTGAAATAGGCCGAAAATTAAATCATTTTTGTAAAAAACTGCAAAATTTTTGAGCGCTGTGGGCTCAACCCCCTACACCCAATTGCCTCAACCGTCTCTCCACTCTCGCTTTCTCATAAGTGCAGGATTAATATGGATCGATTAATACACTCAATGAAACAATAGTTGCTGTCATGTAGTGCCTTGGTAAAGTCGATTATTTGTGATTGGACTTCGAATGTTGCTTATTGTGACACCGGTTTCGATTCTTGCAGAAAACACCGCCGGTATTTGTTAGAAAAATTAACGGTGAGTTGGCAGAGCTGTAATGCCTCGTAGTCTGCAAAATAAATTGCTGACGTGCGGTGACATGGTTAGACATACCGTGCCGCTATAGCAACATCCAATCTTTAATCGAAACTCAGCTGTGGTGAATCGTGTATGAGTGCAATAGAACAAGCGAAGACCGGCCGGTTGGTCGAGCAGTAACGCGTTCGTCTCTATAGAGGGTGGTCCGAGGTTCAAATCTTGGATCGGTCAAATAGGACACACTGTTGCCAACGGCTCGCCACCGCTGCGACATTTTTTCGAAAAGAGCTGTGTTGCCAGCAGGCGCAATGACGCGGAGATGGGCCTCGCCAACTTGTTACACGCTTTGGCGTAATACAGCGAGTATAATGAAAGATTTGATTTGATTTAGAACAAGTAAAGAAAACTTGGGTCAAAGTAAGCTCTCCAAAGGTTCTGCCTTTAATGGTAAAAGAATTACTACACTTTGTTTAAAAATTAGAGTGCAAAAGCACTCTAACGATTATCAATCCGAGATTATTAATCATCTGTAACCACATCAAAACTTAAAAAAGATGGACATGAAAAACGACTCAGCTTAACTTCTGCTTGAACTTGCAGAGCTATGTTAATGCTAGAAATTGTGATATGTCTTCAGGTTTATTAGAAAATTTCAACACAACTTAATGCAATATACGTTCCACGCATAAATACAGCTCCAGCATACAAATATGAGTGGTTTTCTATGTACTTCCTTAGAGTGCAAGACACAAAATGTGCGACCATTAATTCTACGTATAGAAACAATCATCAGGAAAGTTAATGCTTAGTAAAAAAATTCAATATAGTTAGGTAAAGAGGTTACGCTAAGCAATCAAATTACTACCTGCTACAGTAGCTTAGAAGCTCGTACTACTCCCTTTATCATTTTACTAGGCTACTACTAGTTAATTTCATTTTTCGGCGTTATACGCAGCGTCCTATAGGTATTTTTATTTTTTACTTTCCTGATGAGGGCGTTGTGCATTGTATTACGCCGAAAATGTTTAGTAAATATTAAAAAGAAGTTAGCGTTGCCTATATACAGTAGTGGTATAGCTAGATGATAAATGAAGTGATATTTTTCAGCTGTGTGGCAATAAATGAAACAAAACAAAAAACCAAGCAAAAAGTAATGCATTACAAATCTAAGTTCGAAGTTAAGTAAGACGTTTTGTACAGCTGATTTCATAGTGTGGCTATATTCTATATTTAATATTGTACAAAACATCTCAATTGTTCTCACCAGGAACATACATTAAATTCACGAAAACGCCGCTATATTGAGTCGTATTTCATGGACCGAATTCCCAGCACTAAGAACAATAAGCAAAATGACAAAATCCCTAGCATTTATTTGCCTATTCTATGCTCAAAATCCTATAACGTGTGCCAATTGAAATGTTGTTTTGTCACGCTCCGCCAATCTTTTACTTTTTTGTTTCCAATCTGCAGTAATTTTTGCGTTAAAGTATAATTCATTTGGTCTCGTAATATTTTTCATCTGTCATACGTTTGTTTTTAACTTCGCATTCTAACCCTGACAAAGATAGGCAGTCCATGCCAAGCGCAAAGTCTATCGTTGGCAAAGAAAGTTTTCTGCCTGATCAGGTGAGCTAACAAACCGTACAGAAGTTTGCAAAAAAAAACAAACAAAAACAAAATTTGTATACCAAAGCTATTTAATGGTGTAGCGACTGTCAAGAATACTTCGCGACTATACTGCAGACCGTAGACAAATGTGCATTGCATTCCAAATGTCTTCGTTCTCCGATCGTAAAATGGTTCTCTTTGACAAAATTTTGGGCGAAAACTACATCGAAAATAAAGGAGTAAATTTCGGCTTAGATGCAGTTAGTAAACAGAGCCTACGCTAGGAGAGTTCAGCCTAACTTGGGCCTAAGGGATTCTGGGCTCAGAGAACCACGAAAAATCCTAAAAGTGCACCCGTGATGTATACCCAATAAGGGAGCTTTTACCGATCACGCGTATTTAGACATAGTCCTGTTTATTTAGCACAAAACAACACACAACACTCAAAAAAATCGAGAGTGGAATTGTGACAGGAAGCTGAGAAGGAACTACTTGGTCATTGAGTCGAAAAGCTACCTATGAACTTGGTCAATCATGCTCTGCGTATGTGCAATTTATGAATTAAGGTGTAGTAATGAAATGGGCTAACACATGTACCAAAAAGCTCTCCCGATCAGCTTTGTTCCACCATCAACCAAACATTCGAATAAAATATTTGCTAGGTGCATCAAAACAATCCCGAGCAAAGAGATGCAAAACCCGGCAGCCAGCTTCCAGCATGGTCAGTAGAGGTATTCCTACGTGGTATAGCGTGAAAAAACGAGTGTCATTTGACTACATGAATTTTACCTTTTTTTTCATTTACATTGGAATAAATAGCACGCGTATTTTCGCTCGTAAATACGCGTGATTGGTAAAAGCCGCTGAAGATAGTGATACTCATTGTATTTGGCAAGACCTACTGCCGATTCCAGGTAAAATCCCCTTGTTTTGGTCTTCTTCTAATTTCCAGCAAAACATTTAATCTTAATTACCAATTTTTGTACCATCCGAAATAATTTCTCTTTAAGACCCTGCTAATGACTTTGATAAAACTGCTCCGCTTTAACACTGGCGCACCGCGCTGAGTTTCGCAATCTGCTCACCTCTTAGCTCTCGCAACGTTACTGGGTTCGATCCATGAAAAAAAATACTGCATCACAACAAACGCAAAAAAAAAAGAAGTTCAACTGTGTTAATAATGTGATAAGCATTTGTAGTAAGAATATAGTATTGTGCTAAATAGCCCAAAATTTATACTTATTGGATCTTGGTGATAACAGAGCAGCTGCTATTTTTTCTTTGGGCCAAAAACCAAACCAACGCTCTCTGCATGAAATTTGCTAAGCTAAAGATGAATACAGAATGCAAACTGATGTTATTTGAACTTACAGTATAGTAAACACAATAGATCCGAAAAAAAACAAACTCAAAAATCAGCAAACAAATAAAGAAAACACTACGTGCACTTTCCTAAAACAGTTGTCGTTACTCGTCAGTATAAACAATTCGATGAAGCAGGCTGCTTGCATCACAGAAAATGCTCACCAAGTCAACAAAGATCTTCAAAAATTATTTGTTTTACGAAGCCCATCACGAAAGTCTTCTCCTCGTGCTGGTCAAGAACTTGGCTTCCTTGACCCAACTGCAGGATGTGTGTTAGGACTCCTAACTCTCAACCAAATGGCGTGCGAAATAAAATTAACAAAAAGCAACCATTCAAAAAAAGGAATTTGCGCAATTATAATGTTTTCCAGAAATTGAGTTGTTTACGACGTCACAATAACGTCGATTTTGATAATAATTTGTTTTTCGATTAGTTGTTTTGTAGTAAAGGAGTCACAGTTATAATTAGAGCATTCTTTTTTTAATCAACCCGGAAATGTTCAGAAATAGACAGTGCTATGGGACGGCAAGTTCATTACATCACACTTAAAAGTGCAAGGCGATCACAGTAACTACTGTTCTACATAAAAAGGTAAAAATAGTTGTTTGCATAGACAATAGGCGTGGCCAGAATTTTTGACAAGAGGGAGGGGCAAACCGCAAATCACATTTCAATAGAGTTGGCAAGAATTTCAGAAAGGAGGAGCGTTTTAATGCAGCAAAATATTCTGCAGAATGTAAATCAAAACCTGTAGGCATTTGCGCAATTTTTTGCCATGTTTAAGCAAAATTATTCAATTTTATACGACTTTTTTTTCTTCCAAGTTTTACTTAAAAGTCATATCGTTTTAACTGCAAAACGTTCAAGTTTAAGCTTAAAGACCACCAGCCGGAGGCAAAAGCAAATATAGTATTCTTTCTTCCTTGTTACACTGGTAAAATAAAAATATTAAATACAGGATGATCTTGAAATGCAAATGCAAGACAACGAAATCCACTAGTTTTGACAATACTATTATAAAAGTTCTCTAAAACTGGTACCTCTTTTGTATAGGAGCTTGAAATGTTGCTCTACTATTGCGCAGAAAAATCAAAGGCTTTTACTGAATTACCACAATATTTTTCATTTCCAGTTTATTCCTATTACTATACGGTTCCAAGTAGATTGATTAACCTTAGAGTATGGGGGATCTGCAAATAGCATGGGAATTTTCTAGCCACAGCTGGGCACGTTTTCAAATACCTTGGAAAAAACTATTGTTTTTAAGCTATTTGAAAGAAATTTTGCACCTTTTAAAAGGGCTAAAAGAAAAAGATTTTTCGAGATACGAAACCGTAAGTACTTCAGGCCCATGCTCATTAATTGTCAAGCCAAAACACGTTTAAAACGCTGTATTTAGGAGTTAAAATTTCTGAAAAAGCTTCAGCCTCTTGTTGGCGGTGCCTTGGACGATCACTGATCTTGTTATTCAAGCAAGCTTATAAAAAAAGTTTAAACTGGAAGTTTGCAGAAAAAAGGAAAAAAAACTCACTGTTTTTTACGCTTTGTATAGTAAGTAAATTTGAATTAGCTGGTAAAAATTTGAACTAAGAGGCCCGGGTCATTGCTATTCCATCTGGCCACGCCCTTGGTTGTATATTGTAAAAGTGCTACGGAGGTATGCTCATCGTCATAAAATCAAAAGTGCAATTACGTGTAAGGCAAAAAAGGCAAGCATTGTACAATACGCAGCAGCTAACCAAAAAAGTTAAAACTTTAAAGAATTAAAGTTTAAAACGAAATTTGTTAAACATACTACTTCATAATCATTTGTTGTAAATGAAACTTCAAATTTACAAAACTTTTTGTCAAATAAGTGCAATATACACTAAGTTTGTACATTTGTAAAAAATTAAAAAATCATTGATTAAATTGATATTAAAAATCGCAATTGTATAAAGTTAACCAACAAGTAAAAAATAGAAACAATAAAAACATAAACGCACCAAAAAGGAAAAATATAAACGAACTTAACACGCAACAAAAGCTGCGAGAGCTAAGAAACTATACACGTGTAGTATAATACTGCATAAACACATAGCTCTAACAGCATAGTCAATGTACGAGTTTTTGGTGAAAACAACTCTGCAAACAATTTCTTTTTTTAGTGCAATAATTTTGCTGTAGGTTTCATGGGAATTTTAAGTGATGACTAATTTTATAGAGATGGGTTAACCTTGACGAACAAATAAACAAGGGTATCAATAGATCAAGCTAAGCACCACCAGCATTTTAACCAAAATAAATAGTATAATGTTAATTTTTTGCTTCTCTTAACTGGTTTCAAAAGCTACCTAATGAGTAAACTCCGTCAGTTTTTGATTTTTTTGTGGCACTTCATTTGCTGTAAGTGTATTGCGTCAATGAACAATCGTTTAATGTTTTTGTACTGAAGAAAAAGTCTTATAAATTTGCACAGGACTGCAAAAAAATTAGGTAACTTAGTTGAGACACCAATTTTAAATATTTTGGACACAATTTTGGACCACATTTATCCAAAAACATGAGAGCTGAAACAATAAAACTTCTTATTCATTTATAGTACATTGACTTATTTTTGTGAGAGGGGTCCAATTTTTTAGAAGACGATTTGTTTTTACCAAATCGAAAACTTTTCTGCCTCAACTGAGTTACTGATTTTTTGAAGCGTGAATTTGTCGGACAGAGTATGTGGCGTATTCTGCACTTTGACTTAAAATGTGTGTTTGATTTTCAAGATTTCATGTATTTTTGTTAATGTCGTTGTTATTTAAATTAAGCTTTTAAAACTAATTTAATCAAAAGTTTAATTCAACACTTAAAAACAATTTAATGAGAAAATGATAAAATTGCTTTTAGTTAAAATGTAGTGCTGGACATTAAAAATTGAAAAAGGTTCAGTAAACCCAAATGCGATCAGACACTTTTCTCGTGGCCAATTGGTCAAGGTAAACGCCAATTTAAATACACTAAACTTGCAATTACTGCTGCATCATAGGGCATCTTGAATCGATTAAGTTTGTTCAAAATTTGCCGCATATGAGTTTTTTGTGAAAGAGTATTACACACCGAAATAACCAAAAATTCAATTCTGGTACCTCGCAAATCCGTTTGCATTAGATTCTAAAACAAACAGGTGAAATAACTGACTTGAAGTTGATGTTGCCACCTCGTATAAGACTCGTGCTTTACGACACTCTGCTTGGCGGCATAAGGAGCAAATTTTAATGGAAAAGAATAAAATATTAAGAAAAAACTTGGAAAGTGGTTAACTTTAAGCTGGTCCGGATTCGTCACAAGAATGTAGTACCACAGTCGCTGTTTTGTGATAGGTTGGTAGAAATGCATCAATCATAATTCTGCACAAAATTACACAAAAATTCAAAAATTATCCTAAATCTTCGGCTAAAATAATAAATTATTTTCAAACACCATTTAACTAATTTGCATTTTCAAACGTTATAAAGAAGAAGACAAAAAAAAAAAAAGCAAACTCTATAACTATATGGGATTTAGGAGAGTAAAAGATCATTATGCAACGCATGGAGTTATGATGTTTCAAAATTTTTAAATAAATTAAAATATTCTCTGAGATACACGGCCCTTAATTGCAAAACGTCAATTATAATACAGTGAGCATAATATAACGCTACAAGGCCTAACATTGCCATGGAGTCTGCTTCGTGCTCCTGTTTCATTGCTTGTCCTGATTATGAGCATTTTCTTCGTTACTGTGAATGATTTTTAACATTTCATTTAACATTTTGGAAATTTATTATTTACGTTATAGGTTCGAATTAATCCTATTTTGCACAAGGGAAAGGGGGGTATTTTGCACCTTCTTTCTCAGTTTTTTTTTGAGATAAATCTTTTGCAAAAAAATTTACTTTTTTGTGTAATAAATTTCTTGCGAAAAAAGATTTTATTTCAAATCAATTGAGATTTGAGTAAACATTTATTACAAATAACTGCTAAAAATTTTAGCTTGCTGAGATAACGGAATGCTTTCCAAGTTTGAGGTTTTCCGAAATCACTTTATGAAACCCGAACTCATTTTTAGCCAATATTTGACTCAAATGACGTCATAAGACGTTTTTGGAATGTAACCATCTTAACGTAGGCATTTTATGATTTAGTGTCGAAGAGCAAACCTTTGCACAAAATTTTTACCGCTTTTGATGTCATCCCAAAACTGATAAAATGATGCCATTTTTCGAAAATATGGTCGTGACGTCACTATGATGACGTCATAAACTCAAAACCCATATTTAGTAAAAATTTGGTGAACATTGACCCGCATACCATTTTTGGTGATTATGACTTTTGGCTAAGAAGTTAGAATGGAGAACATTTTTGCCCCATACCGCCCATGTAAATGCGCTGATCAAATTACCGTGTAAATGAAGTAAAGCATTTCAAAAATTTTTAGCTGTCTTGTTAATTTTTACAACAATCATCAGCAAGTAACAAAGCTTTACAAAAGTCGAAAAATTGCTCAAACGTCACAGTTGACAGACAAACTTACGTTTATAGAGGCTATAGTGCCGTCGCTACGGAGGGCGTAGGAGCCTTGCCTCCCCTAACGCTTGCTTGTTCCCTCATTTTAGTTTACTCAAAATATACTTTTAGAAAATCTCATAGCAACACGATAACAGGCAATAATGCAAAAAAGAAACAAAAAAAAAACAGTGTTAATGCTTAATGGTACCGTTGAAACATAATATTTACGTTCAATGTTTTTTTGAGTTTTTGCGCAATTGCGGGCAACCAACTGCTGCAACATAATAGCGACGCAATAACCCGTCTTGTATTCAACGAAGTGCACTTGTTTTCAATTTTTGCTCATTTGATGTTCTTTGAGTTTAAAAATGAATTTAAGAAATTGGTTGGTCAGTAATACAAGCAAAAGCTTTGTCGCTCGTTTCCTAGCTCCGGCGCCATGCAACATCTGGGCAGTAGCAAGTAAGCCTTGGCTATGGCTTGACCAAGAGAAGGCTGATAGGGCTTTAACCTTACCCCTAGCCAAGTCACATAAAAAATTTAACTAAAAGTGTAAACTATTGAACCTGTTTTGAACTTGACCTGTGAATAAGGGGGCTTAAAGGGGCTGGACAATTTAGATATTTGATTCTTCAACTGACTGTTAAACCTTAGCAATTCATTTCTTTTAAATGGTTTTGAAAAGGTGCAAAACTTGAACCAAAACGCATTAAAATGTCTTGTTTTTTTAAAACTCACGAAAATAGCCTAGCTTCCACTAAATCCTGTTTGTGATACACGTGGTTTGAGCCGATTTGTTTTGTATGCTGGTCAATTGAGACATTTTTCAAGCAAAAATTTTAACTTTTAGTTTAAGCTCCCCACACAGTTTTTTAACAAAACTCTAGTTGAGCGCCTGCCTATTAGATCAGTGGTCGAACAGCGTCTGTTATTGAATCGGTAAACTTGAGTTCCATTCCTGGTCGGGTAATACCAAACATCATAAAAATTTATATTCACATCAATACCTGTTTGACTTTGCAATCAAAAAAGACACTGTGAAGCCTCCGATTTGTGTGGTAAACAGGTTGCAGTTTGACTCGAAGATCGAAAGATTTCTTTGCTGTCTCTTGCTTGGCAAGGCAACTTGGTGAATGCATACGCTCAGAAATTATTATGTGCAACGGAAATAAAAACGCTGCTGACCTTATATGTTTTTTTATACGACATAAATACAAAAATTTTAAAATTGCCCTTAATTTGTTGCAGAACAAGATCAGTTTTACGTGCAAAAAGTTTAGCCTGTTTTAATGCCTCCTCACTTCGTTTGCTATAGCGACGGCATTGAGTGGCTATATTACACAATGTACTTAACAGTATACACTGAGTGCTAATAATTAATGGTGCCATAAAATAAAATGGCTCTGCTTTCCCTAAGCTCATCACTTTCAAGTGTTAGTAAGGAAACGTTTCATTATCAAACGCTTCATTAAAGCACCGTTTTAAAACCGCAAAGAAACACTTGATGTTCGGCAAAAAAACTTGTGCTCGTATTTAAGAGAGCTTGCTTTAGGTTTAACGAAAACGAAAAATGATTTTTGATTCAATTATAAAGTGCTTGTTAAATATGGTGAAAATATTTTTTCACTTTAACTTAAACTTAATACCGGTACGTAATTTAGCATTGCTTAGTAAGAACATAATTTTACGCTTGATCAAGCAGGTATTTTGGCTATGAGGAATAACAGCTAATGTTATACTTATGGCCTAAGTCTACATGAAGGTGTCATAAAGGGACCCAGCTGTTCTTGAGCGCAGAGTGACGTATGTAACTTGATCGTCATTCTTTTTTCCAAACCTTAACCTTGTTTGACGAGGGTCAAAGTTGATTTGGGATTTATTTTCTGTAAGTTGGTTGCAGAATTCTTCAAAGTTGTAAATCACTTCGTTTTTATCCTTTTTCATTTCTTGTTTCTTGCCACCATGCATATGAGAATAGCAATACATATCAGCATTACATTGGCGCACACCATAAAGAGATGATTTTGATTCATCCCAATACAGCAATACGTCATGTAATTTGGCTTTTTTCTCATTTGCTTTAGTGAGTTGTGTAATCTTAATTCGTTCAGCCGGTGTTTTTCCTTCACGATTGAAAGTAATACCGACAGGTGAATCTTTTACTCTGATTTCTTTGCGAATCGATCCCTTACGGCCGTCACTGCTATTAACTATTAAAATATAGTCATATTCAAGGCCTTCAGCAAATAAGCTTATCCAGTATCTCCATTGAGGAAGCTTGCACTTCAAAGTCTCCACAACATCTGACATTTTCGAAATGAGAGTTCTGAATAAAAAAAACAAAACAACCACAAAACTTAGGCATTTCTTTCCTATCATTTTTGAAACATATTGTAAAATTCCGGGAAATACCAAGTCTGTCAAATTCCGTTAAATGGTGCGTATGGCCAATTTACAATTGGATTATTGCGATTTATTGTGGTTTTCAAACAAGAATTATTGAAATCTGTTTCAGTAACCACAAAATTACCAAAAATTTAGTAATTTCTTCCCAATCGCAACTAATCTTAATAATCTGTGGCAGACTTGTAAACGAGCAGACTAGTTCAGGCTCGAACCAGAAAAGATAAGTTTGAATCCGAACCGAAAAATGATTGGAAGCCTAAACCAGACCTCAAAAAGCCTTAATAAAGTTTATGTTATCGGCCTAAAAAAGGTACACGCTTAATTACTCTGTCGCAGACACTTGTATAGTCAGAAAACGGACTTCACCATAATTTTGCAGTTGCACAAACTCTGTGCAACAAATCATGGAAAACTGTCTTCGACTCTCACCAGTGTTTCTGTTCCCAAGTTTTTATTTTCTCCTTAGATTATTGCAGAAGCCAATTTATGCCAAAATCATAAAAAAAATGAAAAAACACCCAGTAATACTATTATTTGAGTGTTTTGCAGTTAATCAGCAGCTTCTTTTTGCCAAAGCATGAACAATTTTCTGCAATTATGCGTTAATTTATTACTCTGTTATTTACCCTGGTTAAGTGCTACAGTGCTATTCATAATTCAATTCAGTGTTGTTCATAATTTACAAAATGAAAAACAATTTTAAAAGTACTTGCTGAGAACCACTAAAATAATTGCCAAACAAGCTGTGTAACCTTATGTGCTTGAGGTCTTACGTCGCGATCTTGAACGATTTTGTGACGTCAAAATTAAACAATCTTTTTAGTTTTTTTCCATTCAATTATTATGATTGGGTTCAATGCAAGTCGATTTGAAAATCAAATTGGCGTTAATTTGTTAATATGGAATAGTAAAATATTGAAAACCCAATTTCGAAGAAGATTAGGCATCAAAAGCAGAGATATTTTAGAAGATGTAAAGCGGTATGGAATCTGGAGAGTAAATGTATCAGCCTAGATTTTGGGAAAAGCTGTAAAACCGAGGTTTAACCAGAGAAAATTTCGGTCAGGATTTTGTTATCTATCATGAATATTATTTTTAAAGGTGGGCCAGAGTGTTAGTAATGTTGTTCTCATACTGAAGTCATTTGCAGCCATGCAGTGGTGTGTCCCCATATCACAATTGGATACAGGTGTTGGCATATCTTTGTGAGTCTTTTCTAGTATTTTACTATCAGAATGATTGCTTTCATTGTATCAGATAAATATTTAAATATCTATTCAACATTATTGATTACAACACGTTACTAGTGTGCATTTCTATTCTTAGAATGTTCTTCATACAACGTGCTTACATAAGCTGGTGTTATCTGGCTCTAATTTCTGCTTATAGTTGGCTCTCATGCTTAGGATTGCCAATGACCATGTCCACGGAGACACAAAGCTGACTTGATCCTGGCCTTGGCTTTCTGGGCTCTTGCCATCTGTTTTCCTGAAGGATTGGTATCTGAACTAGACAAGGTCGAGTTCATTCTGCGGACTGGTGAATGCCCAGAAAATGTTGTCAAGTCGTTTATGGTTGGGGGCATGGAGAGGTTTCATGCTTTGCCCAAATTTGAACCCAAGAGATGCTCCGTCTGCCTACGTCTCCCATGGCTCGATTTTGTTTATACTCGGTTTGAAAAGCAAGTAAGATCTGCTGCCAAACAGTGCTTTTCTGCTGTGGAACCACGTATTGTTTACTCCACCAACGAGCTTTTCTCCACTACAAACATGGATGTAATGCCTGCTTTACAAAAAAGCAACGTGGTTTATCAATTCTCATGCCACTGTGACAGTTCGTATGTAGGCCGTACTTCCCACAGGCTGCAGGACAGAATTAAACAACATGTCCCCTAATCTATCCGTTCTTGCTCTTCTTTCCAAAAACGCTTACTTCCTGCTCGTCGGTGCAAATCTTCCACCAAGACTAATACCCCAGTCTCTTGCTTCTGATTCAGCCATCGGACTTCATCTTTTACAAAAACCTACCTGTGCTCAACATTATAATAGCAGTAGATTTTGTACTCTTGCCCAACGCCGCTCACCTTTTCATCTATCTGCTCTTGAAGCCACTTTTATCAAAACTTCTAACCCAGCCCTCTGCCGCCAAAAAGAATTCGTGTACAGCTTAAAGATTGTGCACTAATGACACTCTCTCATTGGTCTTTTTCTAGCCAATCACGGCTCGGCTTTTTTCTGTAAATAGCCGCTCATTTTCCTGCGCTCTTCATTCTGACGATTCTTTTTGACAAGTGTCAGACAACATACTTCGAATACATGAACAATTTAATTAAGGTAATTCTCTAGTTCTGTACCACCAATCAACTTTTCAGAAGCAGAATAATAAACACCAGCATTGCTTCATTTTTGGACCAATGGTCAAATCATTAAAAATCATTTTTTGTCAGTCAATGATATCTTGATCAATATTTCCTCAATTATTTCTTGATTGAAATTTGACTCTCCAGACCCCACACCGCTTTACCGCTTCTAAAGCATTTCTATTTTAAGTGCCGAATCTCCTTCGCAATTTTGCTTCTTTATATCAACAAATTAGTGAAATTATCACCAATTTGGTTTCTGCATCGACTGGCATGAACCCAATGATGATGATTACCGGTAAATTGGAAAAAAAACTAAAATCCAAAAAACGTTTAATTATAACGTGGCACAAACAAACATCATCGCTACGTGGGACCTCAACACATTACGTTAAACTGCTCGTTTGGCAATCATTTTAAAGTGTTTCTCAGCCATAACATTTGAAATTGTTTTGCATTTTGGTATCATTAAATATAAAATAGAGATTTCTTGCATGACGTCTAATTATAGAATGCACATTTGGCAAAATTATTTTTGATAAAAATTAAACTAAAGGAATATGAAACTAGACATCAAACCCTTTTCAAAAATGTATAACATGTACTCAGTTATATGTGTTACAAAAAGATGACTCCGAACTTTGAAACTAATCATTTTCGAAGGGTTGTCTCTGAGTTATGAACAGCCACTGTATTTTTACAGTGTTTGCAGTATATAAAACATTTTTAATTATTTCATGTAGAGCTTTCCTATTACTTAATTTTAATTACTGATTGTTTCTATTACTGTCACGTGACCGAATGCAATACTGTTGTGTTGTACTTGATTATACCATATTTCAATTGTTGCGCCATTACCGCAATCGGCGAAATTTTGCAACGGGCAGAACGATACGGCTGTACTGCTATTTTTTTTTCTTTTTTCAAAATTTTAGAGTTTCTTTAATGAATATTGAAATACCCTACATCAGCCATACTGCAGCAACAGACAAAATTCTTAAAACAGTTATCATTGTTTATTACACGCTAAACGTTTTTGACCGTTCTTCTGGTCCTCTTCAGAGCAAAGTAATCACATCCTATCAATTTACAGACAAACTAGCAAATGAGCAACTTTTAAAATAGCAATATAGTTTATCTCAACGCAACAAGTACGCAATTTTAACATAACAATTGTACAAGTTATGCAATGACATGAAGATAGTATCCCATAAACATTCAGAGGAAAAAAAACACTTACAAACACATAAACATAATATTACAGTACATGCTAACCTAATAAACATTTAGTAAAAAAGATGAACCATTAGCGTAAAGCTGTCTATTGAGTTGTGGGTTGTGTTTTTTATGAGCAAAGCTTCTTGTATCTTTGTGGCATGTTCTGAATTACAAATGCGTAAAACTTTAAAACCATTGAAATCTGTATTATTTAGCTTGCAGTTTTGGCATATTTCAAAGTGATCACAAATTGCTGATTTAGTGGTTTTGTGTTGCAGATGTTCCTGAATCCTAATGCCAAGATGTCGCGTTGTCATATACCGATGTATGAAATATTCGCATCACCGAACAAGAAAATTTGTACACGATATTAGACAATAAAGGAAACCGGAGTAGAACACTTAAGTTGAAAATACGATTCAGTTTTAAAACATGTATAAAAAACATTGATATCAACATTAAATTTCGTTTTAACTAGAGCAGTTATCCTTTTCGCAAACACTCGTGATGCTTTTCTAAAAAATGGTATTCCAATAGTGTTATATTGTTAATTATATTCCAATTGTTAATTGTATTATTTTGTATAGTTAATTGTATTCCAATAGGTATTCCAATTTTTAAGGAGTTATTTATAAACCAATCAGGATATTCATTGTTGCGAAAAATATGGCGTAAACGCTTTAATTCCTGCACATATAATTCGGTACTCGAGCATATTTTCTTAGTGCGATGCAACAAGCACATAATTAGGCCAGATTTTCAAGTATTCGGACACAATTCCTTAAAATTAAGCAGCAATCCAGTATTAGTGGGTATTCGCCAAACGCAAGTGTCGAAAACAAAATGCAAGTGGCTATGAAGCCAAACGCAAGTGGCTATGACATTTTCGCCAAACTAGACGCTTGCGAATACCCACTAATACTGGATTGCTGCTTAATTTTAAGGAATTGTGTCCGAATACTTGGAAATCTGGCCTAATTATGTGCTTGTTGCATCGCACTAAGAAAATATGCTCGAGTACCGAATTATATGTGCAGGAATTAAAGCGTTTACGCCATATTTTTCGCAACAATGAATATCCTGATTGGTTTATAAATAACTCCTTAAAAATTGGAATACCTATTGGAATACAATTAACTATACAAAATAATACAATTAACAATTGGAATATAATTAACAATATAACACTATTGGAATACCATTTTTTAGAAAAGCATCACGAGTGTTTGCGAAAAGGATAACTGCTCTAGTTAAAACGAAATTTAATGTTGATATCAATGTTTTTTATACATGTTTTAAAACTGAATCGTATTTTCAACTTAAGTGTTCTACTCCGGTTTCCTTTATTGTCTAATATCGTGTACAAATTTTCTTGTTCGGTGATGCGAATATTTCATACATCGGTATATGACAACGCGACATCTTGGCATTAGGATTCAGGAACATCTGCAACACAAAACCACTAAATCAGCAATTTGTGATCACTTTGAAATATGCCAAAACTGCAAGCTAAATAATACAGATTTCAATGGTTTTAAAGTTTTACGCATTTGTAATTCAGAATATGCCACAAAGATACAAGAAGCTTTGCTCATAAAAAACACAACCCACAACTCAATAGACAGCTTTACGCTAATGGTTCATCTTTTTTACTAAATGTTTATTAGGTTAGCATGTACTGTAATATTATGTTTATGTGTTTGTAAGTGTTTTTTTTCCTCTGAATGTTTATGGGATACTATCTTCATGTCATTGCATAACTTGTACAATTGTTATGTTAAAATTGCGTACTTGTTGCGTTGAGGTAAACTATATTGCTATTTTAAAAAGTTGCTCATTTGCTAGTTTGTCTGTAAATTGATAGGATGTGATTACTTTGCTCTGAAGAGGACCAGAAGAACGGTCAAAAACGTTTAGCGTGTAATAAACAATGATAACTGTTTTAAGAATTTTGTCTGTTGCTGCAATATGGCTGATTAAATCAAGCTCTTTACCGAAGATTAACCCTACATCAGTTTACTGAAAAACCGAGGCCTACGAATATTTTTATAGTATTATGCAACTCTTTTATAATCATAGTAAAAAGGCTGTACTGGAAAGATTTTTGGTACTGAAAATGTTGTTACTGGAAATGCCAGTGCTGCAAAACGGCAGTAATCAGTGTTGCCAATCAAAAACGACTTTTTCTGCTCAACCACTTTTTAGAGGCCAACACTATCTTAAACTTATTTACTGTCATCAAACAAACTTTTCCGTAAAATTTGGACATGCACAAATGGGGACGTAAAAGTGAATTTGTCGTTTTTGAAATAGCAACAAGAGGTATAATTTCATTTTTCAGTTTAGAATTTTACAGTATCGGCATTTTTCAAAACCAGTATTTCTCAGCGTCAAATAGATGTTATTTTCAGGAAACCAAGTCAAGAGTTAGAAAGTAAAATAATGGCATTTTCTAGCCATAAAAAAGCATGCATAAACTTTAAGTTTATCAATGCTATACCACAGTATGTTAAATTATTATTTGATCCACCAAGAACGGTTTTTTCTTGAGCATTATACTTTTGATGAAAGGCAATACTTGAATTATTACAGAACGTTATTTTTGATTTGGTTACATTTAACCAAAAAAGCCTGTAGTCTTCGTCGATTATTTTCTTACCATTAGTCTGATTATTTTACTCTGAAGTCTGGCGTGAAAATCTAAAGTAAACACTGGTCAACTTCAGGTCCATAAAAAAATTTTAATGTAGCACAATATAGAGCAAAAATTGCATAAACTTATACTGTATATGTATATCTAGTTGCACTATTTTCATGTTGCTTCATCTTATTTAAGTGCTTTTCACTCTGGTATTTCATTGCCGAGTTGATTCTTTCATTGCCTGTAAATTAAGGCCGAATCGCACAAACATAAAAAACTAATAAAAAAGAAACTAATCTCACAATTAAACCCATACAGCATACACCACAATTGAACCAAGATTGGGGGCGGGAGCCTTGTTGATGTTCCGGTTCTATACGTTTTGTAAATAGCATACACCTATTCTAAACCTTACATTTATTTAATTACAGCCCAACCAAGCGTCTAGACTCCAGACAAATGCTTCTCAACCGGGTATACCGTATACCCAAGTGTATATTAAATCAAAATCAAGGTATACAACTAATAAAGGTTATACGAAGGGTATACCGCTGAAATTTGGGCTCTTTCTTTAACTCAATTACTTATGATTGCTGAAAAATTGATTCTACATATTTTTTATCATACCTTTCCTCGGCAAATTAATTGACAATATTGAGCAGTGCAAAACCAAATTGCAAACTTCGAAATTGTAGGCTTTTTGCTAGACTACCTACTTATACAAATGTAGTTGTTGCGTAATTGCTCATTACAAAAAGCGATTGCTCGTCATTAGTTTATGACGTACCGATATTGGTATTAGGTGAAACACGTTGGTTTTAGAACACGTTAGAAGTGGAACTGCTTAGTGATGCTAGCGCAATGCGGTTTGAGCTAAGTGAAGTGCCGGGTCACACTTTGATCAGAGTAATCTGTGAAGAGGGTACGATGGCAAAATGCAGAAATTGCCTTTGCGTGTGGTTTTGAAGGTTCGGGTGGGCTGCCAGAATAGGCAATGTGTGAATTCAGATGCTGATGAAACGCTAGCCTAATGGGAAAGCAGATAAGTGAGTGAACCGCTATCTCAAATTTTGTAAGAGATTTTATGTTGATATTCTGCAATGTAAGTTCTTTAAAAGAAATGTGCAGGAATGGGCAATAAACACAATTAGAAGCGCAGAGCGCAACTTCCGCAACCTCCGCAATTGCGAAAGTTGCGTTGCGCTTTAATTTTTTTGTTTTGAAACATTGCGGAAATTGCGTTGCGCACAAAAGTCTTTAAAATTTGTTGCGCTTAATTGCGCTGCGCTTTCAATTTTTTTTCGGTTTATAGCGCAATTCTATACATTAAACTTAATTTTGTTCCGTTTGGTCGTAATATTGATATACATTGGTCTTCTTTAGCAAATTATTCACTCTTGTTGTGTCTAAAATTACAAAAAATCCGATCTTTGTATAGTGTTGTGAAAATTTTATTTGCGGAAGTTAGGTTGCGCTTTAACTTGGTACGAAAATGCCGTTACGCAATGGCGGAATTGCATTGCGCTTCGACTGAATCAACACGTTCATTGCGAAGTTGTGCTGCGCTTCGAAAATAAAAAAAATAAACTGTGCATTTTCCGCTGAGCTTTTACTCGTTGAAAAGATCGTTGTGCTTTGTTGCGCTGCGCTTTTGATATATTATAATGTTATTTGTGCCCCAACCTCTGGTAATATGCAAGCTTACATTCAAAACTACATAGTGCATATCTCAAAGGAAATAAACCACATTGCTATTTGAAAGGTATACAAGAATCGTGCAAAATTAAAAAAGGTATAACACGTAAAAACAGATGGAAAACCACTGCTCTAGACTGTTTTTTTTAATACGGCGCACTGAATATTGTTTGTGTCTCAGGATCAGTTTTGTTGCATTCACAATTAATGAGATGATTAAATAATTACCATCAACGCTTTAATTTTGCTGATTTTTGCAATCATTTGGATAAAAACCAGCAGCGTAATTACAACAGTTTTTTCTATAAATGTTGTACAGATCAACTAACAACTTTGGAAAATAGTCAGTCACAAAAATCTTGACGAACTGTTCGTGACTGAAGGAATCATCCATCACTTTAAAATTGTACGTGAAACCTTTAGGGGTGCCTTCTTGTCGATCACAAGCATGAGCAACTTTGTTCCGCAAACCATTAAGAAGAGTTTTAATGTTGCCATTAGCATGAAAAACTGGCTGCCAACCTCCCTCAACTTCCAATTCCGGATCTATAAGGTAGTAATGATTCTTAAATATTTCATTTAGATCAATCTTTTTCCCGTAACCTATTAATACTTTATCAATTTCTTGTTTCAGATAATGATCTTTTTTGGGATAAAATAGTTTGACACTCTCTCGAACTTTGAGTAGAAACTCAAGTTTTTTTTGTGGCGTGTAGAAAGTTGGGTGGTAAAGAATTTCTTCAATTGTTAAGCGATTTTCCGGTTCCTCATAAACCATTTTCTCGATCATGGACATTTGAGTTTCTTTTTTTTCTGGATTCTTACTATTTAGATTCGAACGCTGCTGTTTTTTGTCCACAAGTTGTGATTTTTCAATATTACATATTATCATTTTTTCCATTTTTTCTTCATCCGAACTTGGGTGTTTTGAAGAATCGAATGGATGCTTGCCTGAAGTCAACGTATAGTAGGTTAATATACCGAAAGCAAAGATGTCAGATTTTTTGCTCCATGTTCCTTTTTTGTCAGACAAAGATGTCAGACACTCTTTCGCCATATATATCTGCACAGGTTTAGCATCTTTGTTGTCAATTTTCTCTTCATAATGAGAACAATCAGGCTTCAACTTTTTGCTGTACCGAAAACCTCCCAATTTAACCACAGTTTTGTTTTGGGAAGTGCAAGTCAGTAAAACCTTTGATGGGTGAATGTTGCGGTGGATGATGTCGCTGTCGTGGAGGTACTGAAGGCCTCGAGCGGTTTGACGTAACAAGTCTAAACGCATTGGTAGATCATCACTGTGAGGTTTAAAATAGGTTCTAGGATCGTGGGTTGAATTATCCTTCTTGTCAGAATAGCACTGGTGGGTTAGAGGGATTATTTTTTTGTTGCACTTTATTGCTTCAAGATAAACTTCCAGATTTGCATCACATAGCTCTGTTAGGTTTCGAACGGAATTGTCTAGAAATGTGCAACACATGAAAAACCTCACAATGTTTTCATTGCTGCCAATACGCTGAAGAAAAAGTAAATTTTTTTTCTGCTGCTGTTCTAGATTGTTTTCCGGCATTATTTCTTCGCCAAAGTAAGAATCGTGTTCATCTTTATAAACATGTTTCGAATTCGGTATGTAATCCTCTAATTTTGCTGTTTTCGGTATGCAATCCTCTAATTCAAAGAACTTATGACTTTCATACTTTGACATATTTGAAAATCGTGTTATAGCTAGCAGATTACAAAGCAGATTTGTTATTTTTTTGCACAAATTTGGTGGCAAAACATTACTACATTTTTTTTAGCTTTTAACGTATTATACTGGCAATGAGGTATGCACTAGAAAATCTGAAATCAAATTTTTATATTATCATAAAAAGACCTATGAATATTTCGATTGTTTTCTATGCAATCTAAGCAATAATTGAAAAAAAGAAAACAACGTCGGTTGAAAAGTGTATTGACGATCACAGCATCATAGGAATCACGCAAATGAGCATCCGCGACAGGTTTCGTCCTTACTCAAGGGACTCATGAGGCAGAAAGACAAAACCAGCCAGGGGCATCAACGAGAAACCAAATTAAGCAATGCGGCAACGGAGAACAGAGCTTGCAAATCGACATTATGCATATAGGCATCACGCCATGCGAGTGTTTCTTGTCAAAAGAACTATAAGCCATAGGGACCCCCAAATAGACTATGATCTATTTGGTAAGAAAGAAAATAGTAAAAAAGAAAAAAAAAATATAACTTCGGTTAAGTGAAAACTTTGTTTAACCAAGTGGCAGCAATAAACAGTAAGACTGATTAAACTTTTATGCTAGTCATGTTTTAACAGACACTTGAAGTATTTTTTTCTTCAAGACTTTTCACTCATAATACATTGTAACCATGTTAAATTCAGATAAACCGAAAAGATTAAAATACAAAATCAAACGATATCAAAGTTCCAAGTCAGCCGGGGTAAAACAATCAATAGCATTTATCAGGTCGTACAGAAATTTGTGAAACACAATACATCAATAAACAAAAATTATTGTTATTTATAGATATTAAGCAAAAGGACGAGTCATAAGCCATGGACTTGTAATAAGAATATAATTGTTTATTTCAACTCAGTCGATGTTTCTTTGTTAACAAAGCTTTGTGAAATTTGGCCGGAAAATTTGATTTGCATTGTTTCAGAATGCTGAAAGCATATAAGTCATATTGCAGATTAAACAAAACAGTACACGAAAGTATTATGTTTAATCGCTCTATTTTATGCGAGCTATTTGACCAACACATTTTACATAGGAATGAGGGGCAAAAAAACGAGTACAGTCAACCCTCGATTTAACGGACCTCGATTTAACGGACTTCGGATTTAACGGACTTCGGATTTTACCGTTCCGTAAGCATAGACTGCTGTACATGTAATTGTTACAAGCGAAAATCAATAGCCGACGAAACGAGAAATCGTGCTACGTTGTCGCAGAGACATAATGATTCCCCGTTTACTTGCATTGTGACATCACAAGACGTATCAGTCAGCTTGTTCAGCTTGTTTTGCTCATTGAGTTTTAGTGCTGTTATAATAACAAACATGCCTAAACAAGCTGTTATAATAACAAACATGCCTAAACAATTGTAACAGAGTGAGGAACACTGCGTTTTCGTTTAACGGACTTTTTCCAACAACGGACTGTCGTTGGTCCGCATTTGTCCGTTAAACCGAGGTTTGACTGTAGGTGATATCCAAAATTTTTCAGAAAAATCTCTTTTAAGTTGTGACGTCATCATAGTGACGTTAAGCCAGTATAGAAATGACGTCATAACCAGTTTAAATCGTGGCCACTGAAACAACAAGGCCTCACGTATGGTTTGTGACGTCATCACTCGTAGTCTGATTGATTGTCCTACTTTGCTATGCGGTTTGTTTTGTTCGCTGACTAAAGTGCAACAAAGTCGGGAGGATTTGCATTGGTTTGCAGCACGCAATTAGAATCGTTGCAGTAATATAGCAGCAGTATAGCAAAGTGTTTTTACTCAGCTTATAATATTAAGTTAAGAAATACTGTATGTTGTTAACGTTTGCAGTATTTGGCAATATGGTTTGATGGTTGGTATGTTAAGAAATTACTAATCTATTGCCAGTAACAAACTTGATTAGTACTATGTATAAGTTATTTGCTGTGTACTGTGAGCCATTTCATTTTAGCATGAACCTTTAGTAACAACTAAAAATGCAATATAATTGGCAGCGTACAATATTTAAAAAATATTTAATAATAATAATAATACAGTAATAATAATAATGTAGTCATTTGTATAACGCCGTTTCCTGCAAGGTAGCAGATCAAAAGCGCTTTACAGAACAAATACAGTTCAACAATATGAAAAGGTAGCACACTAAGTTACAGGCAACCAAAATTTTGGTACACTATAGTTGGCCTATCGTACACTTGTGTAAAGAAGAATACTAAGAAGGAGACAAAAGTGAAAACAACAAAAAACAATACTATTTAGCATACAGAGTGTGCACAGTGAGAAGCTAATCATCTAAAATATGCTTGTTTAAAGAAATAAGTTTTTAGCAGAACTTTGAATTGATTGGTTGATTCAGCGTCTTTTATGTGTGGTGGTAATGCGTTCCAAAGACGAGGCCTACGTACACTAAAGCAACGGTCACCGAAAGCAGAGAAAGTACACGGCACAAATAGCAAATTAGAGTCAGTTGATCGCAGTGAACGAGAAGGAACAGGGTGATGGGTGATCAAGTCAGTCAAATATGTTGGGGAAAGACCAATTATCACTTTGAAAACATGCAAAAGAATTTTAAATTTCAGACGATATTCAATAGGCAACCAGTGCAACTCAATTGTTATCTTTTATTTAGAAGCATACTAAAATGATTAGAGTTAGCAGAAGCGCCGAAAATTGTGAAACCATAATTGTGTAAAAGTTTCCATTATTAATTAGATCGTGTTCATTATTGTGTTGAGTAAAATCGTTTGAAATAAGTCCGTTTACCATCTTTGCCTGCATCGGCATGCTTGCAAAATATTGAAAGCTTGAGCTAAGACACAGATGGTTAGCAAATGTTGTTGAACTGAATGCTTTTGCAAATGTTATACCGGGTTTCTTTTCAGTTCACTTCTATTGTGGTCACTGGACAAAATTTTAGTTTATGTCGTAAAAATCTGTCAATCTACGCTTACTGTGAATATAGCTTTCGTAGTGGTGCCTAATAGATGTAGTGTACAAGTTAATTGTGGGCTAATTTCCAACCTTTAATTGGCTAATTTTTTTAACTGCCGGTGTAAAGCTGACAAAAGAAACTTTTGGTGCTTTGATATACCACACATGCTTTTAAGGAAATTTCTGAGTACTGCATTTACCAACTCTGAGCAAAATATGTTCAACTTGGCAAATTCGAAACCGACTAATTAGAATCTGATTTAGACAGTATAGATAGCTTGCCGATGGAAAATATGATGTATCTTTCGTCAAGTTCATGAATGCTAAAAGAAGATTCAATGTCAACATCAATTTGTCCGATTATTCGATCAAATGGAAACAATAATGAAGAAGAGAAGAAAAATAATGAAGAAACATCTTTATCCAACTTCCTTTCATTCCAATTGCTGTTAAGGACATAATTTCTGCTAAAGACACCATTCCTGTGATTGCTTAT